>VDFB02002231.1:0-17521 GCA_007258455.2 Sequoia sempervirens | reverse complement strand
TGCATCGTGTTTAATTTAGCATAAACTAGGTTTTCATCCATGTATCATAATGGTTTCATCAATTCTCTTCCATAGAATTGATTGAAACAGGATCACTAATCACAGGATTGGGAAAGGGTCGTTGTTCCACATCAACACGACACCAATTCCAAAACAGGATAAGTTTCAAATGGGTTAGAGTAGGAATTTAACTGTTTTCATAGTTTGTAACTTTCGATTTGTATAAATGCTTGGTTTAACTTGTCAATTTGGATGATGTTTGGTAGATTGAGTTTTAGTGGATAAATTATGCTTTGATTCATCATGGATCAAGCGTAATCGACCCACCCTGACAATCCTCATCTCACAAAGACCATTCATCATATAGATATTGTGCAGAAGCAAATAATGAAATGGGATGACCAATTCATAAAGACAAAGAAGTTCAATACATGTGGTTGGGTGTTACTATATGATTCCAAGTTCAAAGACCACAAGGGTAAATTATAGACATGTTAGCTTGAACCTTATGAAATCAAGAAAGTTTTTTACAATGGAGCGGTTTAGCTCACCACCATTGATTCAATAAGATTCTTCCCCTTAGTAAATGGCCATAGACTAAATCTTTACAAGAAGACATTACAAAAGGAATACTTCTTACTTGATCTACAGTAGCAATTCAATCCAAAATTACATGATCCACCTACAGAAAAAAGTGACATGTCAAGTCCAATATCAATAGACAAGCCAAACAACTTGCCTACTAATGTTCACCAAGTATAATTACTCACCAATACATCTCACATGCACATGCATGCATAAGTTATGACCACCAATATTTATTTTTATGGACATACAATAGAAGTTCATGGAACTTGTAGCAATAAGCCCTGAGGCACAACACTTACATGGGACTTATTGTTCAGCTACCTGTGGCACTTGCCTACATTCCACTTCTTTCATACCTATAGCCACTACCACTCACATTTCCTCCTACCATGCAACATATTCACCCAACACACATATCATGCAACATATTCGCTCCAACACATATACCATGCAAGAATAAATTCCATTATTCATAATACATCATTTCTGTAGCTTTTCATTTGCCACTACTTGGACACATGCCATAAATCACACTATGTTACTTTTTCTTGCATGACTTCCTATAGTACTTCACCATAAATCATCATCATTTACAATATTTTCCAAAATGCTGAATGGAAATGTTCATTTCCATTTACATGTGCCATCTTTCCATCACTCCATAATAATAGGTACTCTTCTTGTTAACTATCTATAATTAACATTTAAACCTATTGATTTTCATATGCATTCATATTCATGCACACATTTAAAATTTCATGTATCATATCAATCAAATGCTTTATAATTATCCTTCTCATCCTTTCCATACATGCTATTTGAGGAAAAATAGCACACCTAAGTTGGGGAGAAGCAAAAGTTTTTGATTGTTATCACAAAACCTTTTAGAAACCAAAAATATAATTCTCAATTTCCTCCACTTCCCTCTGTTGGTCACAAAGAAAAAACAATAACAAGTGTAGGGCATAAAAGCAATAGAGGTGAGAAGAGAATATCTAGGAAGAGCACATTACATAAATAGAGGTTGAAAATGATGGTCAAGTTGCAACAATGGGAGGAGATGTCATAAGAAGAGAACCCGCAATGCATAATTTATTATTGGAAGATCAACATTGTTTGCCAATCTTCCAACAAGTTGGGTGGCTAGATTATTTCCTTTGGCTTACTAAATATAATGAACTTATGACTCAACAATTTTCAAATACCTTGCAAAATGATGAATCCATTATTAGAGGACTAAGGGTAGATGCTTCAGAGGCAATAATGGCAAAATTATTAGGATTACCAAAAACATGAGAGGAGTTTCTAGTAAGAGCAGATGCAATTGTGGCTAGAAATGATTTTCCAATGTCATGAGAGAATTTAGATTCTACATCTCAAGGTACAAAATGACTCTTTACCCTAGATTTTGGCTTTTGTTGCTTCATACATTTTTAAATACTTAACTTGTCATGATAAGCAATCACTCTTATACACTATGCACTTTAAAATCCTTAATCATTTACGCCATCAAAGGACTGTGAATGTCCCTAATTTCTTATACAATCTTGTAGTGTCAAAAAATTTACTCCTTTACATTTTCACACTATTCTTGGGTCCCTTAATTAAGTCTCTAATTGGTCCTATTTTTCATCTACAAGCCTAACTAATTGCAATTTACAAAAGGGGAATCATGATTTAATTAATGCAATTATCATTTTTAACACCTCGAAATGAATAGGTCCGGCCTTTTTATGATCCCAAATTCAAATTCAAATGTTGGATTTTAATCTTTAATTTTTAGGAAATTAGAAAATTACTTATAAAAGCAAGGTCTTTTTATCAATTCAAAACTAGAGAAGCAACCTATATTTTCAAGAAATCAATTCCTAAAGCTAAGATTATTGAAAAAGGTGTTCAAGAACATGTTTCTCAGTCATTTTTTGTAGCATTCAAGTTCTCAATCATCATGTCAAAGTTATCAAGCATCATGCATGTTTTTTGAGCTAACATTGTGATGTAGGTTTCAAGCATTCAAATCAATATTTAAGCATCAAGATCACATCATCAATCAAGCCATTTCATGCAAGATCAATTCCTTCAAGGGTTCCAATCAAGGGTTTAGTGAGTTGCAACATAGCAAGTGTTCATTCATCATTCCTTTCATGTTTCATTTGAAGGTTTAATTTCCAAAATGAGGTTTGACCAAGGCAAACCCCAATTCACGAAAAAAAAAACATTATCGTCAAGCCACAAAAACTCACTTTCATAATTTATTTCCAAATTTCCAACTATGAAACTTAGAGGAATTAGGAGTACAAACCAAGGGTCAAATGACTATGAAAGAAATTTTTCAACCCCTGTAGCAAGATCCATTCGCTCTTGGGTGAATGAATCCCAAGAGGACACTCAACATAGCCTTTTTTTCATAGGTGCATAAAATCACACCCTTCTTAGATTTGTAGTTGCTTTATGGATTTTATTAGGTTAAGGTTTAATTTAGAGGTTTCATGTGCTACATTTCATCATTGCATTCATTTGGTATTTTTCATTTATCTCCCAAAAGTGCATTTCAGGCTAATTTACCCCATCCTTAGTCATAAGGAAAACGTCAAGATCTCCATTAAGATTGACTCACCTAAGGGTTGAAAGTCAATCTTTCCCTAAGGGATATCTTTTTCCTAATGAACTAAGGAAGATAGGTGCATTATACCCCCATTTCATTTGTGATGAATCCATTTTTCTAATGTTTCAAATATTTTAAAAATAATGTGCGTTGAATATAAGAAGAAAAGGAACCAATTTTACCTATCACATTTTTGTTTGGCCACTTTGTTAATTAAACACGATCTCAAAACCCAATTTCCCAATATATCTTGGGAAAATTTCCTAGCTTGCAATAATATCAATGATGTTCTCACAAAGTAAAATATGGAGGAAATGGACAAAGAACAAGAAATGGGAGAACCTTCTATGGCTATAAAAGAGGGGAATATACCCTCTATTTCCCTTATTGCCTCGCCTATCCCTAGCATTGGGGAACATGCAAAGCAAGAAGTGCAGGAAACTCAATCTATAGCTTCTAAGGAACAATCCATAGTAGGAGTCACAGAAACCCCTACATCCACCAAGATCCCTTCCAAGCCCAAGAAAAGAAAAATTGTGGCCTCTAATTTTAAACCTAAGAAGAAAAATAAGAGGACCACAAACCAAGTAGGCGATCACACCACCTTAGAAGGAAAGGACCTATAAAGGGGAAGGCCAAAAAATAAAAATAAAAGATTGTTGTGGTTGAAGTTGAAAAAATTTGTAAAGAAGAAAGGGTTTCTGATAGTGACAAACAACCTATAATTTTACAGCCTCTATATCTAAGCAGTAGTTTGGATTCAGATTCAAATGACTTATTTATAGCTAAAGAGAAGAATAGACCTCCAAGAAGCCCTATTCGTAAAGAAGGGTTTGTGCCATCAGATGAGGTTGAAGAAATATTTTTGGAAAAAGAAGAGGATTTCCTTTTGAAAGGAAGAAAGGAGAGCAAGAAATTACATGAATCCTTAAAGAGAATTAAAGGGTTAGAAGAAAAACTTAAAGGATACCAATAGAGGGAGGAAAGTTTAAATAGTAGAATTTAGGAGTTGGAGAAAAGGTTGCATGCCTCTGATCAACAAGGATCAAGATTGGAGAAGCTAGCATAGTTATCCATTTATGAAATTAACAATAGGAATTTGCATCCTATAAATTAGACTGTAACCCTGAGAATACCTGAAAGCCCTTCTATAGTGACCCTTGGAATTCAATTATGGAATACAATCAAGGAATTATCCCAAAAATAAAAAGTTTTGGAGAGGGAAAATTTTGAATTGATAACAACACATGTTAGGGAAATTGATAGGAAATATACAAAGATTAAGAAATTGAAGGTCAAAATAGAAGAATTAGCTGGAAAGACATTATAACTTTTAAAGTGTATACTCCTCTTGCTAGGGTTTACACCCTATAATTGCAAGAATTTTTTTTAAGTTTTAAATTAAGTCAAATAATTAGTGATCTTCCAATCTCTTTTTCCTTACCTACTTTGTTCTTGGAAACATAGAAGTAATCAACCTTAGATATGTAGGATCAATTATGCAAATTTTATTTGCAAAACTTAGTTATCCCTCATGATTTTGCATGGGATCCACTCATGTTTGTTGGAATTAAACCATTGGCTTCATTTATATGAAACAAGCATCAAAGAGGAAAAATATAGAGGGATTGTTAAGGAATGGAAAATTTATTTCCCCTCCTAATCAAGGCAAAAGCTAAAAATTCTCATGAGGTGGTTGATGAATGGATCAGATTGATATAATGGAGAAGGGAAAGGGAGAAGATTTTGCAATGTAAAAAAATATTATAAAAGGTTTCAAGAGCTTACAACAAGAATTATAAATTAGACACTTTATTTATCTCAAGATAGATGGAGAGAATTGATGTCAGAGCTACAAAGAAAAGAACCCCACTCAATTTTTAACTACCTTGCAACATTGAAAAGGGCCCATAAGTATATATTAGCTTCCCTTGAAAATGACATCACCTGGTATCCCTTGAATTTCCATCCTCCTCTTCTCCTATTCCCAATTCCATATTGGAGTGGACGAAGATAAGAAATCAATGCAACAAAATACACTAGATGAGAGAAGATATTGGAGTAGAGAGGATTTTACCTTAAGCGAGAGGATGGGGTTACCTATACAACAAATTATAGGGAAGTTCTACTTCAATATAATGTGATTCCATAAGCTTCTTGAGGACAAGAAAGGACCTAAGTTGGGGGGGATGATGATTAATAATAATGTCCTATTTTCTTGTTGAATTAACATACTTTTATCTTATTTTTTGCTAAACTCTGAAATACATTACCGAACCTTTTATATACTTAATGAAGTTTAAATCATTTGAAGTTGATATATGTTATATAAATAAGTGTGTGCATGAGTTATGAATGTCCATGATTTTAGTATGATTTCATGCTTAATTATAGTTGTTAGCAATGAAATGCCTCAAAGAATAAGGACTAACCCTTACAGCAAAGGACCTATTAACTCATAGCAATAGGCTTCTCAACTTGTAGTATAAGGATGATAGTTCGATGCAAAGGAGTTAATCTGCTATGGTGTGATCACTTTTAGAAGAAGATGGAGGCGGTCATTTAAGGATCAAGTCATGGACGGCCAAGTGTCATTCTTATATTTTAATAAGTCATGAAGGAGAAGAATTGTGTTCCTAATAGGAATAAGAATTATAACAGAAACTTATTTGTCTAGGCATGTTTTTAATTATAGTGGTTAATCTTGGTTGAGTATAGAGTCCTTGTTTGACTTCTATACTCTTGTTTTGATAGTTGTTATCTTTTGTTTTAGAAAAATCAGTCCTCTTCCTATTCCTATGGGAGAGTTGACATTTCCTTTAAGTTTTTTTTAGTTCACAAATGAATGGACTCTCATGGACCATATATAGTGGGGTACCCTACCGAGAAGGATATCTAGATCATGCATGTGTTATATTTAATAAGATTTCTTATTAGATTATATTCAACAATTTTGTGTATGATTGGAGTATAAAAAGAGAAGATATTTCGATAACATGTTTTCTTGAGTTGGGATTAAGGTGTCTCAACCTTAGTGAGTCCCATGATTAATTATTTAATTATTTTCCCTAAGTTGTTGAATTTATTAATTAAATGCAATAATAATTGTTTCTAAATTGTTAAGTCATTTTTTGGGACCCAACAGAGAATTGGAATCCTACATATAAGGTGTGAAAATGTAAAATTGGGACACATGTCACATGGGTGCTCCATTGGGAAAAGAAAATTGTTTGGACCTCTAAAATGGGTGCCATGATGACATGTGGTAGTTTGTTTTGGAAGCAAATATTGGTAGGGTCCACTTGTGTGAGTATTATCTCTTCGAAAAAGTGAAAGCAAGGAAAGGTGATACTTGTCACTTGGGCACCCATTTGAGCATTGCAAATTGTAAAACCTCTAAGAGGTGCGCCATGATGCCATGTGGCATTGGTTTGACTTGTTGACTGAAGATTTGAAGGGAAAGTTGTTTGACAGAGACTAAGTTGTCACTCAGAGTGACTAGGAGTCTTGGGTGAGTTCTAAATTGGCAATTGACTTGACTTTCTCTATGGGACACCTAACATATGAGGTTTCTTGATCTTTAGAGCTACAAGCCTTACATATTCTTGCATGTACGTGTATGTTTGATAGGTTGCTAATTGCGTCACTTGGGACTCATGCATGTTGTAGATTTCAATTTGCATGCATACAAAGACTAGGAGATTAACACATGCCAATGCTCAACATCCATGTATGAGAAGAATATATCGATGCCTTAGTACATTTATTGTATGTGGAGAGATTGTAATTTTTGAGACACTATTATGCTATTGGATTCACTCTAAAACTTATATCAAAGTGAATCAACACCCACAAGAGCATAGACTTTGAATATTGTATTGTAACAATTTATTATAGTAATATAATTGATCTATGCTTTGGTGTGTGGGTTTTTTCTGAAAGGTTTTTCCCATGTAGATTCTGCATTATATGGTTTGTTGCTTTAAATCTGAAATAACTATATGCATGTGAAATATTGAATGTTAACTGTAAAAGTTAAAAGGATTTGAAACAAAGTTTTGCGACCCTCTCCTAATTGATTTGCATTAGGGAAGCATTTTTGCACTTGAATTTTCTTTCAATCTAGATCATGCATGTGTTATATTTAATAATATTTCCTATTACATTCTATTCAACAGTGTTGTGCATGATTGAAATGTAATAAAGAGAAGATATTTCGGTAACATGTTTTTTTGAGTGAGTAATTGAAGAAGATTTGGTGAGCGCACCAGCTCAAGCAAGGACCACTTGAGTTACTGCAAAACCACCTTAGTTTAGATTGATAGATTAGATTGTGCATTGCAAGTTTAATTGGTAGTTTTCAATTTATATAATTATGAATGATATATTGTAAATTCTAAATTAGAATCTTTAGTTGATATTCTATTTAGTACTTTGAAGGTTAATTGGATTAGAACATATTGCAGTAGAATAGTTATTTGATTACGGTCATAAGCATTAAGTACCCATAGCAATTAAGTAGTTGTTTGTATCCATTTACTCTATTTTAGGAAGTAGAAGTTATTTTTGGTTCAAAGCTTTAATGCATTTATCTATGTTTAATTTACCTATACTCAACCGATGTAGGACATTTAGAATTCATGAATGCATAAATGTTTCTAGCATCATCTAAAGTCTACAACTCCTTCGTTGATAACTCAACGAAGCCCTCTCTTAAATGATGAACTTCTTATTCTAGGGATCTTCAGGTCCATTAAGTCGTGTGCATGATCATTTGCACTAGTTAATTAGGCATTAGAGGAAGCTCTATAGGGGCCATGGAGGATCTTCAGTTAGTAGATGGTTATCATGATGCATGGAGAGCTCGGTTACATAGTTCAATTGGAGCTTTGGCAATGATGTTGATTCAACATTTGATGATAGATGGTTATTTTCATGTGATCTCCTAGGAGGGGATGTTAGATAACTATGTCATGATATGTTCTTGATTATATAGTTGGAATTTTGACAATGTTATTGTTTGTTATCTTTAGTTTTGAGTTTTAATAATTTGCTTAGAGCTTCATGAATTTGCAAGATTTCATTTGATGTTGGCATGGATTGATTGGTGGATCCTCATGGAGACTAGAGAGACTTGGGTGAGGCTAAGAGAACTCTTATTTATGGGATCATATGTTGAGATGGTTACTCTTTGATGAGGATTTTAGTAGAAATATTGAGGAACCTACACCTAGTTATGGATATAAATCCATTAAGAGAAGATTGTGTGCACAAGACAATCTTGTCTCTCACTCATGGTCTAGTCAGCAAGTGAATGATCTGAGAGGTATTGTCCACCTAATTATCAAATGCATTATTTATTTTGTATCTTGTCTTCTCATATGATTTAGTCTTGAATATAAACCTTATGAAGACTTGTTAAGAAGAAGATACATGGTTTATGGATTTATGTTGTTCTCCTTGTTTTGGTCTTGAGATATGATCTAGTTCAAAGGACTTATTTGGAGAGGTACAAGTAATAGTTTATGGCTTTGGGTATATTCCCTTTATTTTGGGAATGATTGGTTGGTTTGATCTACCTTCAGTATGAGAGGCTTACATTTATTTTTGCCATGTTTTCATTTGATTTGAATGTTAGAAGTTGATATCCTTTTAGTTTGGGAATGGTGAAGGAGATCTTACATTACACAACTTGGTACGTATTAGTATTAAACAAGGATATGGTTTTATTTGGAGGTTCTCTCTTTGGTCATGGTATTCTTCTTGGATGTTTGGTTTCACATGGTTGAGTGTGAATAAATTTGGAGAGATATGGAGACTAGTGGTGAGAGAGGTATTGCAACATATTTGTTTGCAAGATTTGCATATTGATGATCTGTAATTAGAGGTTTACAAAATAACTTGCAAATTAATCCTAATTACAAGTAATTTCCGATTTAATACTGAATTGCATTGATTATGCTTTTTAACCATTGAAATTACCGACTAAGTTCACTTAATCCTTTACATAAACTAAATGAAATTAACTAATTACTAAAATGTTGTAATTAGAACTTAAATTCCAAATTGAAAATACTGGAAAGAAATTAGAGAGAATGTAAGATAGGAGATAGAAGAATAATAAGACAGAAGATAGAAGAATCAGACGCAAGTTGATAACGGAGTTCGTCCAATCAGGACTACGTCTCCGGGTCCGCTTCTCAATGTTGGACCACTTTTATTAATATCGCCAAGCACCTGAAGATGCCTTCTTACAATATTCAAGCTTCAAAAACCTGCACAAAATTCCTCACAATCTCTCTCACTTATACAATTTTGGTGTATAACAACACCTTGCAATTCTTCCTCTCAAAAAGAATTCAACTCTCACAAAGGAATTATTTCTCCAAGTAGACTTGCTTATTTTCAAGCCAAAACTCTCCCCCTTTTATACAAATTTATTTGCTAATATGGGCTAAAACCATATTATTTGCAAATATACCCATATCTCCTATTACAAGAAAAAAATTCAATAATATCCTCCTTTAATAATTTTTGGAAGGATAATATCCCCTCAAAATAATTCTCTTTCCATTTGAATGGTTACAAATGGATTTATTCTCTATTATTTAGGGAATATTTTATGTAAGGTTTTATTTGATCCCTTAATTTAGGAATACAATTCCTAATATTTTCGTGTAAAAGAAAATATTCTAGGCCTCTAAAAATATGGGATAATTTAGGCCCCTAGGAAAAAGGGATTTAGCCTTATTCTAAGGCTTTGAAAAAGCAATTAAATATTTTAGAGAAAATGGTGGGTGGTGATCCCACCATCCTCTCCTCCTTTTAAGTTTTTCCCCTAAAGACAAGGGAGACTTCCCATATAAGGTGGGATACCCCCTATTCCTTAGGTGACATCCCACTCTAATAGGTGGTGCCCACTTTATATATATTTTTTCTTTAACAAATATGGTTTAATCCATATTTATGCCATGTCATATACTCTTGCCACATCACCATGCTGACATCATGATGACGTCATCATTTTGACTGGTCAACTCTTTTTGTCTGCAAACTTTGACCGGCTCTATTTTGCTCATACGGACTCTATTTTTGAAACCGAATATAGTTCTGGAATCAGCACGACGAGCTCTACATTTTGGTGTCATTTTTGTCTCATTTTGAGATAATAAATTTTTGGCCTTTTTGAATGCCTGATTTGCATGTTTGACCGAACCTTTGACTGCGCATAACTTCTGCATACGAACTCCTTTTGAGCCCGTTCAAGTTGCGTCAGGACCATGTCAGTGAACTCTGTGTGATGATGCTAGTTTCATGAGATTTTGAGTTTGTGAAATTTTTAGGTTTTCCAGGATCCACCTGGATCATTCCTCCCCATTGAGAAGCTTTTGGACCTCCAAAAGGTCTATTTTATGTACAATTTGAGCTAGGGCAATGTCGCCCCACTTGCCCAGTATCATCTGTCCTTGCTGGAATTCTGAACACCTGACTCATCATAACAATAACCAAAACTGCACCGATATTGTTAAGTACATTAGCCACATACACATCCACATCCAATGTTGCCGCTACCAACCATACACTGCTGAAAAGTAGAAGGCTGAATAACAAAATTGAATTTGCAGACGAGAAAAAGAATGTACCAATATCATGCTTGTCTTTCATAACTGGAACACCCTTAGAATTAGGCATGCTCTTATGCAATGACACTTCTTCTGGTACAGACGTAAGTGCCAAATTATTGCTTGCATTAACTACCCTTTTCAAATGTCCCGTTGTCACAAAAGACTTGCCAGTCTTAATTGGATGAGAATGCACAATGTATTCAATTCCTTCCTTAAACAAGTGATACTGATTATGTTCCCTGTAGAAGATTGCTTTCCTATCATACAAGTATGGGCTACCCAACACAATCCCATAGATATCAAGTGGAACTACATCAAATTCAACCTCATCTATAAACTTAGATGTTATTGCAAATCTTAAATTGCATTGCTTAGTTACTCGCAATTTGTTATCATTGCACACCCAACCTAATGGATAAGGGTTTTTATGTGGCTTTGTTTTCAATCCCAATTTTTCAACAACTTCTTCTGAAATTAGATTAACTTGGGATCCACTATCTATCAGTGTATCAATCTTAGTGTTCTTAGAAATCACCCTTATATGGAACAATTCACATCTTTTTCTATCTTCAGGAACAACATGAATTTTTGAAGTAGAAGCACATGAAACATCAATGACAGATTCATTACCAACAAAAGCTTTACCTTTCAAACCCACAATTGAAATCTTTGATTCATCACCAGATTCCATACCAAGGTCTTGCACAACAGCTGTGGACTTCTGCTTACCCTTTTGATCCTTGAACCACTTAGGCTTCTGATCAGGATGCAATTTCCAACACTTTGCATCTTCGTGCCCTTGCTTCTTGCAGTGTGAGCAATAAGGCTTCTCATCCTCCTTCTTTATAGTAGTGATTTGTTGTGATTTCTCCTTCCATTTCTTGCTGCTTTTCTGCTTACTGGAGTCCAACAACAGATTGTCTTGACTATTCCTTGAGCTTGTTTCCAAATGGATAGCTTGCACACTAACTTCATCAATGTTAGTTGGATTAAACATAAGTATAGTATGTTTCAAATTCTCACGTAATCCACCTATATACTTTAACAAAGTTTCTTGTGTGTATAAAGGAATGCCCAACATTAAAGCCCTCTTCCTAAACTCCTATGTATATTCTTGCACACTTTGTCCTTTATCTTGCTTTAATGATTGCCAATTCATCATTGCTTTTTGCATATGCCCTAATGGATAGAACTGTTTCTTTAATGCAACTATAAACTCAAACCAAGAAGAAATAATTTTTCCATAACGACTTAGATCCTCCTGTGTTCTACTCTCCCACCAAATTAAAGCTGTGCATCCTAGGCGAAGAGTAGCTAATTGGATTTTTTGAGAATCCTTAGTAAACTGCTGAACTCTACAATAAACTTCAATTTGTTTTATCCAATTATCAATTTTTTCTGCATCTAGTTCTCCATTATAGATTGGCAAATCAAATTTAACATCAAGTTTCAACAAAGGTGAATTAACTTCAAATTTCATAGGTTGTTTCATTTTGGAAGAGTTAGACGAAGAAGAAGATGGAGATGAAGAAGATGAGGAAGACAAGGATGGAGGTTCAGGAGGGTGGTCACTACCACCTCTTACTCCTTTACCTTTATCTTCTTTCAATGAGGATTCAACTTCCTCCTTTCTAGCCTTGCTTTCCTTTTTCTTCTTTCGTTCTTGCCTCTCTTGGAAAAGAACTTCTACCATTGAATTCATTTCAAGAAATTCTTTCTGGAAAGCTTTCTCATCAAGCTCTGGAGCTTCATGTTCAATTACCATTTCTGACATTTTTGATGGCTTTCATTTCCTGATCTTAGGATTGAACTCTGTAAGTGCACCTGCTCCTTGCTTCAATTTCAACCTGGTTAACATTCACTTTTGCAATTTCTTGCAAACCTGGCTCTGATACCAATTTGATCTATAATTAGAGGTTTACAAAATAACTTGCAAATTAATCCAATTATAGTTCTTCCCCGATCCAGACAGAATTGTGTGATTATGTTGTTTAACCGTTGAAATTACAGACTAAGTTCACTTAATCCTTTACAGAACCCAATGAAATTAACTAATTACTAAAATGTTGTAATTAGAACTTAAATGCCAAATTGAAAATACTGGAAAGAAAATAAGAGAGAATGTAAGATAGGAGATAGAAGAATAATAAGACAGAAGATAGAAGAATCAGACGCAAGTTGATAACGGAGTTCATCCAATCAGGACTATGTCTCTGGGTCCGCTTCTCAATGTTGGACCGCTTTTATTAATATCACCAAGCACCTGAAGATGCCTTCTTACAATATTCAAGCTTCAAAAACCTGCACAAAATTCCTCACAATCTCTCTCACTTATACAATTTTGGTGTATAACAACACCTTGCAATTCTTCCTCTCAAAAAGAATTCAACTCTCACAAAGGAATTATTTCTCCAAGTAGACTTGCTTATTTTCAAGCCAAAACTCTCCCCCTTTTATACAAATTTATTTGCTAATATGGGCTAAAACCATATTATTTGCAAATATACCCATATCTCCTATTACAAGAAAAAAAATCAATAATATCCTCCTTTAATAATTTTTGGAAGGATAATATCCCCTCAAAATAATTCTCTTTCCATTTGAATGGTTACGAATGGATTTATTCTCTATTATTTAGGGAATATTTTATGTAAGGTTTTATTTGATCCCTTAATTTAGGAATACAATTCCTAATATTTCCGTGTAAAAGAAAATATTCTAGGCCTCTAA
Organism: Sequoia sempervirens; assembly: GCA_007258455.2. Taxonomy (NCBI): domain Eukaryota; kingdom Viridiplantae; phylum Streptophyta; class Pinopsida; order Cupressales; family Cupressaceae; genus Sequoia; species Sequoia sempervirens. The sequence continues at coordinate 3,973 of VDFB02002231.1, read as the reverse complement.
AAATATGGGATAACTTAGGCCTCTAGGAAAAAGGGATTTAGCCTTATTCTAAGGCTTTGAAAAAGCAATTAAATATTTTAGAGAAAATGGTGGGTGGTGATCCCACCATCCTCTCCTCCTTTTAAGTTTTTCCCCTAAAGACAAGGGAGACTTCCCATATAAGGTGGGATACCCCCTATTCCTTAGGTGGCCTCCCACTTTAATAGGTGGTGCCCACTATATATATTTTTTCTAACAAATATGGTTTAATCCATATTTATGCTAATGCCATATACCTTGCCAATACCACTTCTGCCACAACACTACGTCAGACGGCCATGATGATGTCAATATTTGACTATCAACTCTTTGTCTACAAACTTTGACCGGCTCTATTTTGCTCATACGGACTCTATTTTCGAAACCGAATATAGTTCCGAAATCAGCACGACGAGCTCTACATTTTGGTGTCATTTTTGTCTCATTTTGAGATGATCAATTTTCAGCCTTTTTGAATGCCTGATTTGCATGTTTGACCGGACCTTTGATTACGCATAACTTCTGCATACAAACTCCTTTTGAGCCTATCTGCTGCATTAGGACCATGTCACGAAGCTCATGGTGATGATGCTAGTTTCTCTATGAGATTCCCGAGATTGTGAAATTTTTAGTTTGTATCCACCTAGACCAATTGATGGGCTCAATTAATGACTAGTTTTCCTTTATTGTTTTATGCTTTTATCATTTCATCTGCTAAGTTTCAAAGATATTACCAAGACCTTATATATGTTTTATATGCCTTTCATACACTTTTAAGTAGTTTCAAGTATGTGGAAATGGAAATGTGTTATGTTGATATATTTTTGTATGAATTCATGAATTTCTATGGAATTTAGTATGATTTTATGTTTAAATTATGATTTTTAATGATGTGGGTGCCTTAGGTATGAGAATAAAATCTTGTAGCAAGAAAGAATATTAACCCACAACAATAGGTTTTCTATCCCGTAGCATAAGGACTATGAATGGTTGCAGGGGAAAATTCAAATGGCCAAAGGCGCGAAACTTTCAAAAGGAATGGAGGTGATCATTTATTGATCAACCATGAGTCACCACATCATAATATTGCTCATCGAATAAGACCACCAAGAGGAGAAGGAGCCTATTTTCAACAGGATTAATTTATGACGTGATTGTTCTTAGGAACACGTCTCTATCATAGTAGTTAACTATTAGGCATAGAGTTCTAAATTGGTTTCTCTACTCTTGTTTCATATTTTCTATTTTAGACTAAGTCCTCTTAGTCCTCTTCCTATCTTTGAGGGTGAGGATGACTACTCTATGATTTTTTTTTAGTCCTAAAAGAATAAAACTCCTTATAGACCCTATATAGTGGGATCTATTGTCAAGGGATAAATCTAGTTGCTCGTAGTTGTTCTAGTTGTTAGTTGTTATTAGTTATAATAGTAGATATGTGTTATTGAATAAGAAATATTCAAAAAATTATTGTTGGATTGCATGTAAGAGTTCAATGTTTATATGCAATAAAGGGAATTAGTTGATATCATGATTTGCTGAGTAAGTGAGTTTGACAACTTCTGTGGAAGTAGCTATTGAGAATGTGTGTCTCAAACTCACTGGTAGAAACCCTGATATTGTCACCAAGCAACAAAGAATTCATAAATGGTTTGTTTATGCCTTTACCTCTATACCACAGGTGTCTTTACACTGGGCTGCGGTGGTGCGGTTGCTGCCATACCGTAGGCACCTCTCAGCTGTGTAGTGATAATGCAGTGGATACTGCCATACCACAAGAGCTTGTTGGATGTGCAACAATAGCATAGTTATCGCCATACTGCGGGAGTCTCTCATCTATCGGTTAGTAGTGCAATGGTTACCGCCATACCGCAGGGGTTCGCCAAATGTACAGCAGTAGTGCGGTATAAACTGGTATACTGCTGGAGCTATCAACCTATCTAGGGGTAGAACAGTTACCACCATACCTTGGAAGCTCTTGACCTATCTGGAGCTAGCACAATAAACTGCCACCCCGCAGGAACCTGTAGATTGCACAATGGTAGCACGATGTAAGGTGAAAAGCATGGTTTCTTGGTTGACTGTTGAGATGTAAGCCATTGATTGGATGATGTTGTTGACTTGGAAGGGGGCCGTTTGCATTCCTAGGAAGTTCGATAGTATTGGAGGAAGTTGTTGAATCAATTACCTTGAGAATGGATCTATCATGATTTGTTGCAATATATTGCAATGTTTGAAAGTAATGAAAAGGTTTGAAGAGGTGAGGAAGAATTCCATGGTTGGTTTGATCCGAATGATGCACATTGGTGAGTTTCATTATATGATGTAAGAAAGCATTGTAAACTATATGATATTAAATGCGAGGTTTGATTAAGGAAATCTTGTTGCTATAATATTATTGTCATCTGAAAGGAGATTTTTGTAATGTGTATGTAATTTAGTTTACTATAATACAAGTGATTTTTCTTTAGTGTTGTGGGTTTTCTCCTATAAGGGTTTTCCCGTAAATTTGGTGTCAATTGTGTTTGAGTTTATTTCTCTATTTTGTTATTTCCTTCATGTGCATCTTAATGGTATGTAATTGTAAAATTTAAAATCTTATCTACATCTTCTCTGAGTTTTGACATTAGTAAAGTTTGTTCAACATCCATATTCTTTCCTTATAGTAGCAACTCAATCAAGGGCTACTTGAGGTACTCTAATCCACTTTATTTTATGTTATTAGATTAATTGATGCATTGTTGAAGTTAGTTAGTAGTTTTTAGTTATATGCATGTGTTGTAATTCATGAATGCCATTATATAGTTTTGAACTAAATTCTATAGCTTCATGTTGGTTTCATACTCTAGAGGAATTAGCTAGAAATTAGTTTTTAATAGTTGACAGTTACAGTCTAAAGTGTTAGGTACCCATAACATAAGGAATAATTTATATTTATTTCCCCTATTTTGTGAATTATTAATTTATTTCACTTTCTAGCTTTTGTAGTCTTTTGTACATCTGTAATTTCCTATACTCCATTGATGTAGGATGCATCTAGAGTCCATGAATACATATATGTGCCAATACTGTCTAAATTTTATGAGTTCCTAGTTGAGAATTAAATGTAGCCTCTTGTGAAAGATGAATTGTTCAATTAGGAATTCATCCTCTGAGTTGTGTGTGGACCTAGTAAGCACCAATTTTATTATACATTAGAGAGGCTCTACATTTTTTAGCACTATTTCTGGGGATGGTGCTAAGTTTAGGATTCTCTTGTGTATTTTCAATTCCTTTCAAGATTTCATAGTTTAGCAATTATATTTTCAACATCTAGGTAATTAGGTTTTAGCCATCAACAAAAACATGAGTTACTAACAATATGCAAGAAACATTGATCTAAAGTCACAACCATTGCATGTGGAGGCAACAAGACACTTTGGGAAGATTTCTCCCCTCAACACACGAAGCATTAGAAGATGTTGGTAAACAGAGTGAATAAAAAGAGGGAAACCCTGAAGAAGAATCATCCCTTACACTAATACCTACACCAATCACAAAGGAAACTTCTCGTATACATATAGTTACCATGGGTGATCTAGTAGTAGAAGATCCACAAGAGCATGTAAGTTTGAATTCCCTATAACTGACCAAGAAAGGGTTGATTCTTTGAAGAACATACCTCCTTAAACACTGCCTGTCTTCTATGGATTGGTCATAGAGGATCCAAATACATTTCTTTTCAAGTTTGATGTGTTATGCTGAAGCTATGACTACACCATGGATGCTCACAGACTAAAATAACACTGAAAGATGTTGCTCTGCAATGGTTCATGGGGTTGGGAAGAGATGTTCCCAATTAGAATACAATGAAGATAAGATTCTTGGAGAAATACTAGGATTATTGTAGAGGCACAAATAGAAAGAGGGATGACATCTTTAGGATGTCACAAAAATAAGATGAATCATTGGAAGATTA
>VDFB02002230.1:0-15374 GCA_007258455.2 Sequoia sempervirens | reverse complement strand
GAAAAGCATCAAAAAAGACCTTCGTATGACCAAGATATGGTCATTTTAAAATTGACTCATGGGCACTAAAACAATGATCATGGGCGCTAAGATAGTGATCATGGGCACTAAGACAGTCATCATGGGCGCTAAAATAGTGATCATGGGCACTAAAAGAACATTAAAGAGCGCTAAAACGATGAATTTTTTTTAAAAAACGTCTTAGATTTTTAATTCAAGCCATCCTTCTAGCGCCAAAATGTGAATCCCTTAATCAAAATACCTGCAAAACACAAAAAATGAATACATTAGAGATCAAATGCAAGCAAGAATAAGGATTCCCCATGAAATCCATTAACAAAACTCAAAATAGGAATGAAGAGAAGAAGATAATGAAAGAACAAGAAAGTAGATTAAATCCTTTTGAAAGCAATGCAAACTCTTGATCCCATGGGGGAATTGGTGCCAATTTGATGTGAAAATTGTCCCTTTCCCAACTCCAATGATGCAATGTTGATAGATGATGAAGAGTGTTGATGAGTGATCCACTTTTGTGAAGATTCAAATGTGCTCCAAGATGAAAACCTGCATAACCTAGCTATGGATGGATGAATCTTGCAAATGCATGAAGATGAATTTGAGTAGAGTAAGTTTACTCAAATTGTGGATGATGAGATGAGGGATTAATATCTTATTTATAGATTTGGCTTAAAAGAGATGTCCAAATTTGACTTCACATTATGGGACAAAGATTCAACCAATGATATGATGCCACCACAACATGTGAATGGATGGAGGGATGTGCAAGTTTTGAAGAACGTGGCAAAAAGAGGGGAGATTCAAATTCAAAATATGGCTTGAAGGGATGAGGTGAAAGGTGAAGCACAAGCATGGCTCAAGAAAAGGACTTGTAAGAGATGTTAAATGCTATGTTGGAAGGGACAAGTCCTTTTGGGGGGAGATTTCAAATTTGAGGAATATTCCCACTTGGATGCCTTTTTTGAATGAAAATAGGTGATTTATAAATAAATTAAATTGATTTTCATGTGCAAGCTGCAAAATCTAGAGGATTTGAGTGATTAGGACTATCATTGATCATGATTTGATTAATTTTAAATGATGTTAGTTGATTTGACCATTTTCACTTAGATTTTAGGATTTAAATAAATCAAAATGAGAAAAGAATGATTTTAGACTTAGCTAAATAAATATTTTGATTTATTTCAACCAAAGGGAGGTGATGTTAGATTAAATTAGATAAATTTTTAATTTATTTAATTTAATTAGATGAATCCTTTAGAGATTTAATCAAATAAATTGATTATTTAATTAAATAGGGATACTAGATCAAATGGATTGATCACCAACAAAAAGAGAGATTGACCATTAGATAAAATGATTTCCATTTTAATTCAAGGGACCTAATATCAAGGAGTTTAATTAGATAGGGGATTTGATCAAATGGTTGTGGACTGAGGGATGATTTAGGATGAAACGATGTTAGTAGTCAGGATCAAAGTGTGATATCAATTTGTATATCTTCGATGTCTACACATACATACATTTCATTGAGTGAACCACATTTATTTTGAGTGAGGCTTATCTCTCTCCTTTTGATTGAAATATCGTAAGAGTGCTAGAGTAGCCTATAAACCTCATTCCCAAAAATCTATATTCCAATTTTGACTCATTTCCTTCCTAACAATGCTCTTGTTAGCTCTTGTAACTAGGCTAGCTCATAATCGTGTTCAATTTGTTAAGAAAAAAAATCAACTTCAATGTAGACATTGAGGCCAATCAACTTCCCCTCGGTCAAGCAATTTCAAGGGCTACCTGTACCAGAATAATGTATGCCTTTTCTTTTGAACTAACCAAAGAACAATTTTATGTTGTATAAGGTAATCTTACATCCTTAATATAATTTTTCTTGTCATTCAAACCCTATACTACTTGTGGACCTTAGAGAAGCATTTGACCCTTTGGTTTTTCACTGGTCGAGGGTGGCAACTAGTACGTAAGGTATTTACTCAAAGGACTTTTTGGTGCAGAAGCTTCCTCTCTAGATGAAGATGCTTTTAATTGTGCTTTAGGAGCCATGACACAAAAGGTATTACAAGGCAGGGTTTCTAGTTTCTTGGAGCAAGGATTACAGCTCAGACAAGGCTTTGACATGAATTATGACAATGCAGGATGAACCAATTCTCTTTTATGAATGCCAAAACTTAAAAAGAAGACCCAAGAAAAACCCTAATAGACTCAAAGGTTTTGGAAACCACAATTCTACCAATAATTTTGATGGGAAGGTAATATTTTACTTATTGGTTCTTTTTCAGGTTGGTGACCCTAGCCTTGATGTCAGAAAAGCCTAAAAACCACAACACGAGCTCTCCAAGAATGTAGAATATCCTTCACAATGCTCAATTATGCTTTCAAGATAGGTTTTAATAGCTATGCAACCTCTTGCATTAGTAGCTCGATTTCCTTTCTATTATTAAGGCTCGCTCATGTGAACTAGAATGACTCACTTTCCCTTAGCCTAACTTTTGAATGCTAGCCATTGATCACGTGGGCATGCCAATTGATGGATGATCTAGATTTAGTCATATTGATTTGAAAATCCTAACTGTATACAATAGAAATATTCATCAAATGATAGAAATCCACATGGAACCACTTGCTAGTGATTTGTGGGCTCCACCATTCCTTTGTTACTATATCCAAAATCCTCGTGTCTTCTTCCCCTTGCCCATGTGAGTCTTTGTTGGCAGCACAAGGGCAGACAACTACGAGGGTGGGTGAATGAGTTGTCACATAATTTCAAACTTATTAAACTTATTTACCCTTATTCTCATATCTGATTTATAACCATGCACGCATAAATCATCAACACATCAGAAACACACATAACACCAAGTTTTTTTTACGTGGAAACCCTATTAGGGGAAAAACCTCGATGGAGGTTAGTCCACAAGATTATACCCTATTAAAATTATAAAGAATAAAATGGGGAATGCACATGCATTTAGGAAAATTACCTAGAGCTCACTACTAAAATAAAACAAGGCTTACTACACAAAGGAAGACACACTGTCTTATAGAAACATTCAGATTACATCCGCAAGATTTTGAACTGAGAGAATAACATCTGCTAATGCCTAATTACAATTTCGGTTAAGCACATGAACACTTCTTCACACTATGCTCACTCTTCAAATGATTAGGACATTATTCACACATCTCATAATCTCGCATGCCTTGAAATGGAATAAACACTCACTTATATATATCCACAACAAGAGATTACATCGCTACATGTCAGTTTTAGCAAAATAATAAAATGAATACAAAATATCAGCCCAAAAAAATAAAGATTATTAATGAAAATCAACCGAGGTTGGCCACAACATAGTTAAGATCCAAAATAAAATCTTCAACCACAAAATACCTTCAAAAATTATTCCTTGAAGATCCACAACATGCTATAATCACCTTGTCGGCCATGAACATGAAAAGCATGAACACACAAGAGAAAATCACCAATTTTGAACACAACGATCAATGCGGACATGAAGATAGAGAAAAATCTAGAAACATCCACAAACATCATGAATCACCAGAGAAGAATCCACAACAATTGAACTTACTAGAATCACATTATCTTTATTCAAGAACACCAATTGAAGCAACAAAAAAATTGTCAGAACACAGCTGTTCATAACATGATCAAATCTTCATGTGGATGTCTGAAACTTGACATGGATAAACTAGATATACTCGAAAACAAACCCTTTAATCCAAAACCTCTTATCATCAACATACTGAGGTCGCCAATAGATTGAACTTCATTTCACCACTAACAACCTACAACTTATTTTATTACAATTTTCTCAATATCCTCGACATATACAACCTTAAGTACATTAATGCCAATAGTGTTGAGATCAATGAAAACCACATATCAACAATCCAAATAAAACATCCAACAATCTCCCCCTTTGGCATTGATGGCAACACATGATGTGAAAAACATCATCAATGCAACTTCCTCTTAGCACTTTCTTCCCCTAAGGTTTTGACTCTTTTCTCCTCAACTCTTTCACATGAATCTTCTCCCCACAATTTTTTTCACATTACTCTTCTCTTCATTTGACATCAATGAAAAAGATACAAACAAGATCTGAACCACATATGTGAACATATAACTACTCCCCCCGAGTAGCAACCATCACAACATCAATTTGGATCAAAATATGACTATGAAATGCACATACTGATGCAAGTTAATGCATCTTAGTTCTGATGAGGAGGGGTAATCACCCCTAACTTCCCTCTAAGATAGTCAAAAGTATCCTTAGGAAATAGCTTGGTAAATATATCTACAATTTGTTCCTTAGTAGGCACATACTCCAATCTTACTTCCTTTTCACTCACCTTCTCTCTCAAAAAGTGAAATTTGATAGATATATGCTTGGTCTTTAAATGTAGCACTAGATTCCTAGAAATTTTAATTGCACTTGAATTATCACATAGTATAGCAATAGGCTCATCATACACAAATCTGATATCTTTCAACATCTTCTTCTTCATCCACAATACTTGAGTACAATTGTTAGCAACAACAATGTATTCTGCTTCTGTAGTAGATAAAGAAATGGCATTTTTCTTCTCACTTAACCATGAAAGAAACTTCTTTCCCAAGAAAAATGCACCACCACCGGTACTCTTTCTATCATTCACATCTCCCTTCCCAATCAACATCAGTAAGGCACTCAAAGTAAGGTCATCATCTTTAGGATACCTATAGGCCAAAATCAACTATCCCCTTCAAGTATCTAAAATCCTCTTCACAAATACATGAGATTCCTTAGGATCAAATTTAAAATCTTGCAAAATGCATACAACATTCATGATATCAGGTCTAGTTTGAGTCAAATAAAGCAATCCACTAATCATTGATTTGTATCTAGTCTAATTTTCTTTCAAAGAATCATCATCTGTGTCAACTTACATCCAGTCACCATGGGTGTAAATGTAACTGACTTTGAATCTTCCATACCAAACTTTAGCAATTCTTTCACATACTTGGACTAAGATATAAAGATCCCTTTATCTAACTAAGTAATTTGTAATCCCAAAAAGAATTTCATCTCTCCAACCATATACATCTCAAATTCACTCTACATCTCATCAACAAACTTCATGCACAAATTATTATCTCCTCCAAAAATGATATCATCAACAAAGACTTCCACAATCAATTCTTTATTATCATCAATCTTGAAATACAAATTACTATTAGCAGTATCTTTATTAAATCCAATCTTCAACAAATATTTTTACAATTTGGCATACCATGCTCTAGGGGCTTGCTTGAGTCCATACATTTCTTTCTTCAATCGGAAAACTATGTCTCCCTGATCAGTCAATTGAAATCCATTAGGTTGCTCAACATACTTGCTTCTTCAATTTTCCATTTAGAAATGCTGACTTGACATCCATCTAATAAAATTTGTAGTTTTGTAAGCAACATAAGCAAGAAACAATCTCATAGCTTCAATCCTAGCAACAAGAGAAAATTTTCTTCAAATTCAATTCCTTCCATCTGAGAATATCCTTTACACACTAGTCTTTCTTTGTTTCTAACAACTTCACCTTGCTCATTCAGTTTGTTTCTAAAGACCCATTTATTTCCAATTACATTTTTTTCCTTAGGTCTAGGAATAAGAATCCATGTATCATTCTTCTCAATTTGTTGTAGTTCTTCTTTCATTGCTTCTACCCAATGTTCATCTTTGCATGCTTCATTCACACTATTAGGCTTAGTCTTTGAAATCAAATAGTATTCTTCTGCAATTCTTCTCCTAGTCTGGACACCTTTGTTCTTATCACCTATAATATGATCTTTTGAATGATTTAGTCTTACATACCTTGGACTCTTAGGATGTTCTTGAACTTCAAGCTCTTGCAATCTTTCTTCTGTACTTTCCTATCATCAAACTTTCCAATATCTTCATTGCTTTTGATAAAGCATCTACTACCAAATATTTTGAAGTATCTAACAATAGACTAATGACCATACCATATCTCATAAGGAGTCTTACCAGTATCACCTTTGACTTGTACTCGGTTGAGAGTGTAAACAATAGTACTCACAACTTCTCTCTAGTGGATATGAGGAACATTTCTTTCCAACATCATAGTTCTAGCAACTTCTTCAATTGTCTTGTTCTTCCTTTCCACAGCCCCATTTTGCTGAGGGTTCTACAGTGCAGATAATTGTCACTTTATCCCATGTTCTTCATAAAAAGAATTAAACTCACTAGAAGTGAATTCACCACCTCTATCTAATATTAGACATTTAATCTTCATACATGTCTTTATCTCAACCATATGCTTAAAGATCTTGAACTTCTCTAGAGCTTTAGATTTTTCCCTTAAGAAAGTAACCCACATCAATCTAGAATAATCATCAATAAGTAACATGAAATAACTATATCCTTCTAAACTTTTGACTCTAGAAGGACCACACAAGTCAGTATGCACAAGCTCCAACACTTCATTTGAACAATGTTGTTTGCTCTGAAATGAAACTCTAGTTTGCTTCCCTAACTAACATTCCTTGCATATAGCATTAGTAGGTTTTATAAACTTAGGAAGGTCTCTCACAACCTGAGTAGAACTTATCTGTATAATATTGTCAAAGTTAACATGACACATTCTACTATGCCACAACCAACTTTCATCAACTTGAGCAATAAGACAACTTTTACTAGCAACATTCAAGTGAAAGATATTACCTTTTATTTTTTTACCTGATGCAATCACATTTTTGAAACTTCCCAATATTCTACACTTTCCATCCTTGAATTGAATATTGTAACCCTTATCAACCATCCATCCAACACTTAAAACATTATGATTCATACCTTCCACATATAGGACATCATTAGTATTATGCTTACCATCAAGAGAAATGCATCCTCTGCCGTAGATTACACCTACTTTATCATCACCAAATCTTACAACACCAACATCATACTTTTCCAAGCTCACAAAATTAATTTTATCACCTATCATGTGATGAGAGTATCCACTTTAAATTACCCATTCATCTTTCTCTTCAACTCGAGCAACTAGAGATTTCTCCTCATTTGTACAACTAGTAGATTCAGTAAACATGGGATTATTTTCCTTGATAGCAATAAATACCCATTCATCCTCACTTACATTCCCTTTATCAGATTCATCATCTTTCACACCTTCATCAATAGCATAATAACACTTTCTTTGAAATATAGGCTTGTTAGGTCTTGACTTAGGAACTCTTTTCAGACACCTTGATACAAAATGACCTATCTTATTGCAAGAGAAACATTTAATAGGGAACTTCCCTTTATACTTACCTTCTCCTCTAGCTTCTCTCTTGACAATAAGTGCTTCAAGATCATCTATTTTTCTTTCTTCTTCTTCAATCTCTCTCATTTCCTCCTCATACTTGAATATCTTTCTAGAACTTTCTCCCAGATCATATCTCTATTTATCTCTTCTAGAAGTAGAAACTTTGAATGCAGATTCTATCTTAGGAATAGAATCACCAAATTCACTCAACTCAAAAGCAGTAAGCTTACCAACCAACATATCTCTGGTTACATTTGTCACAGTATGGAGCTCCTCAATAGCAGTAGCTTTGACTTTGTATGCAATAGGAAAGGATATAAGCACTTTAGCAACAATATTTGATTCTTCCAATTGTCCACCAACACATCTAATACCGTACACAAGTTCATTCACTCTTTGCATGAAAGAAGTAATGTTCTCATCATCACCCATTCTCAACATTTCATATTTCCCTTTCAGACTTTGCAACTTAGCAATCTTCACATTAGCATCACCTTCATACAAAGTTTCCAACTTTTTCTAGATCTCATAAGAAGTCTTTAGATCCATCACATTTGTCATCTTAGAATTAGTCAAAGCACTCAAGAATGCTTCCTTAGCCCTGATATTGTACTCAACATACTTAATCTTAGCAGAAGTAGAAGGACCATTTTGTGGGATAACATACCTATTCCTTGTAATGTTCCATTAGGGTTCACCAATACATCTCAGATGACACTCCATTCAAGTGTTCTACATAGAGAATAATTTGTTCCATCAAATATTGGACTATCCTTCTTATATGTGCCATCCTGGATCACCTCAAGCTATTAAACTTCTTCCAAGGAACCTACTCTGATACCAATTGTTGGCAACACAAGGGAAGACAACTGAGAGGGGGGGTGAATCAGCTATCAGAGAAATTCAAACTTATTAAACTTATTAACCCTTATTCTCAGATTTGATTGATAACCATGAAAGCATAAATCAACAACACATCAGAAACATGCATAACACCAAGATTTTTTATGTGGAAACCCTGTTAGGGGAAAAACCGTAGTGGAGGTCAGTCCACAAGATTATACCCTGTCAAAAGTATAAAGAAGAAAATGGGGAATGCACATGCATTCAGGCACACTTCCTAGAGCTCACTACTCAAATACAACAAGGTTTACTATGAAAACGAAGACACACCAGGTCTTACAAAAACATTTAGATTACATCTATAGGATTTTGAACTGAGAGAATAGCATCTGCTAATGCCTGATTACAGTTCTGGTTAAGCACATGAACACTTCACACTTTGATCACTCTTTGAATGATTAGGACATTATTCACACATCTCATACTCTCACATTCCTTCAATTCGAATAAAAATCACTTATATATATCTGCAACAAGATATTACATCACTACATGTCGTCTTTAACAAAATAATAAAATGAATACAAACTGTCAACCCAAAACATTAAAGACTATCAATGTGAATCAACCAAGGTTAGCCACAACATAGTGAAGACCCAAAATAAAATATTCAACCACAAAACAAATTTAAAAATTATTCCTCGAAGATCCACAACATGCTATAATCACCTTGTCAGCCATGAGCATGAAAAACATGAACACACAAGAGAAAATCACCAATCGCGAGCACAATGATCAATGTAGACATGCAACAAAGATAGAGAATGATATAGAAACATCCACAAACATCATGAATCATCAGATAAGTATCCACAACAATTGAACTTACTATAATCACATTATCTTCATTCAAGAACACCAAATGAAGCAACAAAAAAATTGTCAGAACACAATTGTTCATAAGATGATCAAATCTTCATGTGGATCTCTAAAACTTGACATGGATAAACTAGATATACTCAACAACAAACCCTTTAATCCACAACCTCTTATCATCAATGTACTGAGCTTTCCAATAAACTAAACTTCACTTCACCACTGACAACCTACAACTTATTTTATTAGAATTTTCTCAATATCCTCGACATATACAACATTAAGTACATTAATGCCAATAGTGTTGAAATTAATGACAACCACATATCAACAATCCAACTACAACATCCAATAGTCTTAACCCATGTGCAAATCTGATCAGCGGGGAGATGGGGAAAGGTTGAGATTAAATCTCATGGCCCCTATATACTCACACCCTAATCCAAGACCATTTTCCAATAGCCTTATTCTTCTTATGCAATCAAACAACACAGATTAAAAGATCTTAAACACGTGCATTATATCTTCCTTTAGTAGTGCACACTTTATTCTTCATGCCCTGTGTTGTTTTAATTAATTTTTCCATTGCTCCAATACTTCCATGCCCTCTTGGTTACTCAACGTGGAAATCGCCCGCCACCCCGTCGAGAATTAGTCAATAAAGGTGGGACCAACATGGGACAGTGGGGAGCGGTTAGGATTGACCCACATCACCTACTATCGACCATTGATTCTCTTCAAATCACTACTTTCTGACCACTTAGAAACATGGGGCCTATAGTTGGACAAGACACATGGTGACTACCCACCAACCCACTCAAATATTTTAATGAAGAATGAAATGGACTAGGTGCATGGGGAATGGTCGAGATGCATCCACATTACTCGATGACCATCATTGATCTTGTTTTAATACCACCTACCATCCTCAACATGGACATTGGTCCCACCAATACAAAGGACATGTGGCTTATGCTTGCTAGCCCATGAGAATAAAACAATAATCAATAGAATAGAAAGGGTACATGGGGAACAACCAATATCTTCTTGTGACAATCGAATGGTTATTAGAGATTTTCATACTTGCACATGCCAAAATTATTAGTCTTAAAAGAGGGACCCAACTAGGTCGACATGACTACAACCCATAGGATTAAGGACTTAAGGATCAAACGATTTTAGCAAGAAATATTTAGATTGAATTTCTAAAAACTAAAAAAATGGCCCAACATATAACAACCGATAAAACTAGACCAAAGGACCAGTCACATCATGGATTTTGATGGCATAATTTGTGACTTAAAATACTGAGAACCAACAACAAGGAGTCAATGAAGACTTAAAATCATGGCAAGGATATAACTCAAGGGTTTTTCAAGTAGGATCTTAGCTAAGCTAAAACCCTTAAATAATGATAGTAAACAAAACCTTGAGCCCTCATATACAAAATTAACTAAATATGTAGCAAGATTTTGAGATGGAACATGGAAATTTTTAGGACTTCCATTTGAATGTTGGTTTTTTTCTTGCGGTGTGATTTTTAAGCTATCATAAACAATTGCCAAGCTCTTGTGACTATTTTTCATGAATCCTATCTATGGAAAATTTAGCCTATTGGTGCAAAGCATGCATAAAAATGGTATCTATATTTTGACAGACGTGGTATCTTCTCTAGATGTATCATTTGGAAAACTTTAGGTTAGGGAGGTTCTTTGAAAGACAAAGTATGGATTTATGCTTCAGGATTTTTCTTTTACTATATTTGAGGATTTTTCTCTTTCCAGAGACCATGAAAGGTGTATTTCTATTGGCACACAGGTGGTGGTATCATAGGTCTTTCAGCTACTATGTCTAATTTCTCTTCCTCTTCGTCTAAGATTTGTGTTGTGTTTCCCCACTAGTTGGGTGTTTCATTCTTCTCAAATATGAAGGTTCTTAAACTGTTAAAGATATCAATTTGTTCACCTTCAATGTGTGTGAGACTAGGTTGGAGGATCAGTTCTACAAGGTTCGATTGTTGAACCATAGCAGTTGATTTCTAGATGGTCATAAAG
The DNA here is from genome assembly GCA_007258455.2 of Sequoia sempervirens. NCBI lineage: Eukaryota > Viridiplantae > Streptophyta > Pinopsida > Cupressales > Cupressaceae > Sequoia > Sequoia sempervirens. Next base: position 4,224 of record VDFB02002230.1, on the reverse strand, counting down.
TATAATGGTTTTTGAGATGGTTGCTATGAAGCTCAAGAACCTAAGGTTTGAATGTTTTTTTGGAATGGTGCTACATTTTGAAAATCAAAATGTTGAAGGACTAGGGTCAATATTTCACTTCCTTGTCTAGAGGATATGTTGTGAAAAAGCTTACTTGAACTATTTGCGATTCGCATGTAACTGTTGATATCATTGACATTTGAGTGAAGGAATGATCCCAGTGGTTTGTTTGATATTGATTTCTAACAAGTAGGATGGAAATAATGGATGAGGGACTATGTGACTTATTTTGGTTTTCCAATTGATTCATTCTAACAAGAATCCTATAAATAGCTTCAATTTTTTTTCCCAATTTTTCAATAGGATAAAGTAATAGCACTATTTTAAGAGCAAAGGCACAAAACAATGAGAAAAAGAGGCTAGATTTATCAAGTACATCCAAAAATGTGTCAATTGTGTAGGTTTTAGAGAAGCAAGTGCGAGATGAAAAAGCAAGTGCAACTTCTATGTGTTTCTATTAGATGAATTTATTACTTAGGAAAAAGTGAGCTTCTTTTTGCAATGGTGAGTAGTTTAGTCACAAGTGCACTAGTTTCTCAAAAGAAAGTGCAAGAAAAAATAAGTCCACAGGTTTTGCATCAAGTGCATAGTTTTTGTCAAACGCAATTGATTCTCATCAGTGAAATTTTTGGGATAAATAGAAAATGCAATAATATTTTAGTAATTGTTGGAGAAAATGGACAACTGCATTGGAATTTTGTGAAAAGGTGGTCTTTGTGTGTTTTGTTTCTGGTTTGAGCAATCTTTCTCTAGATTTTTGCATGTTTAAGTTGGTGTTTTCCTCAATTTCTCTATGTTTTGAGTAAGGAAACTCATACAAAAACATAGAACTGACTCAAAAAGCATGGACTTGTGTGACCATGTCTATAGCTTTAAGTTGTGAAATCACAACACCCAAGCCATAGTTCCCAAATGTTTACTTTGATCCAATGTAGTCAGAAATAAAATCCTGAATATTAGGAAGACTTTAAGGAAAATCCTTTCAAAGAGTACAAATATAGGGATTCTTTTAAAAGCATACACTAATTCAAAGGGTTTATGATTCAACCATCATGTTTAGTGTTTGTTTGTATGTGTTCTTTTTATATCAAGCACAAAATTTGATGTCTAGATTGTTTTGAATGTATTTGGAAAGTTTAACATAAACAAGAATTTACAACCCTAGGGATAGAAACTGTTCTTTTAGGTAGGTCTACCTTATGTGCCGAAGAGATGATTTTACATGCAACTTATGGCATGGGCCTATAGTTGTACTTGGAAAGTAACATCTATTTTAAATTCTAATTCACCACTTTCAAAGAATGTTTTTGGATAAAAGGGTAGCTTCTAAAACAATTTGGCTCTTAGTAATGTTCTAGGGATATTATTTTTGGGCCACTATACATGTGGTGTTTTGCTCATTTAAGAGACCTCCTAGCCCTTGCAGGTTTTAATTTGTCACATGGATGTTGAGGGAGAATACATTGGTATAGGCTAGCAACACCTGGTGGGATGATGAACTTTCCTCACACCCACAATTTATTTATATAGTAGTCCAGAATGAAAGTACTGTTTGGGTTGCCTATGAGTTCTCCAACATGGGTTGTTTCTCAATAGGTAGGACCTCTAAAAGGTATGCTTTGAAAATAAAGGTGCAAAGCTCAATATTTTTTTTCTCACCCAAGGTCAGCAAAAGGTGCGAGGGGAGAAGACAACCATCTAGCTTGCCAAACACTGAATGCACAACATACACTTCATAGAAGTTTGATTCTTTTTAAGAACCTCGAGTGGTGCAATCCTCAAAAATATGTGAATAAAGCATAAAAATTTGTTCTTTTTAATTGCACCAATATGAAGTATTTTGGATATCAATCACTTAAGATAGCAAAGGTGTGATACAAAAATAATTATTTGCTCATTTTTAAGCCCAAATTTGAGTGTTTCTAAAAGTGATCTTGGTCTTAATTGGTCAACAAAACCAAATGTGAGCATACATAAACAAAAGGAAATCATTTTGGTCATTTTTGTTGTTCCTTTTATGCACCAAAATAAATATTCCTAAATTAGAAAGCTTTGAAATGGTTCATTTTTAAAGCACCAACAATGAAGTGTTCATTTGTGTTGTTCTTTGTATGCACCAAATAAAAGTTCCTAACTTAGAAAGCATTGAAATTGTTCATTTTAGATCACTTAAAAACAAATGTGTTGTTATAGGTTATTTTTAAGCACCAAAATGAAACATTCCTAACTTAAAAAGTATTGAAAATTTGAAACTCTTTGACAGTTTGTCTTCCCTGTAACAAATGTTTTAGTTGTTTTCATAAAAATATGTCATAAATCCTACAAGATCTCTACAAGAGATGTTAGAAACTTTCCAAACACAAAACACACTCAAACATTAGGGTTAGACAATTGATTAAGCACACCAATTAAAATTTTAACTACACAAAAACTAAAAAATACCTACACCGTTGCAAAGATCATGAAATTATACCCCATTAAAATAACAAAAAGCATTGAAAAATACTTTTGTATGACCAAGATATGGTCATTAGAAGATAGGGAGAAAAAAGTCTTGATTGCCACTCAATAGCACCCTGTTATGTCAAAAGTGACCAAAAAAAGAAAATGCTTAAAATTAGATGCACAAAAGCATGTCAAAAGCACCCAAACAGAGCAAGTGCTTAAAATAAAATACACAAAATTATGTCAAAAGTGCCCAAATAGAGTAAGTGCACCAGTTTTAGGGTCCATTGCTTAGATTTCAGCATCAAGTGTGCCAATTTCATGAAATTTAGTGCAATAGCTTCCAGAAACCTGTACGTGAATATTTTTCAAAAGTGCCTTCGAGACCTAGAACTTCAAAAATTTCTCAAGAAATTATTAGTGTAGGGGACTAGGGTCCCACCAGGTGTTCTAGAATGTGTGAGGGGGAAAATCGTAGAGTATAAAGAAGACAAACATAATTGAAATAGAATCTAATCTCTAATCAGGAACACTAATCTAAGATCTATTACTGCACTTATGAAATCAAACTAAGCTATTACATAATTCAAGAAGCAAGATCAAAATATGAAAGCATACATGAATTCATGAAAAACCATAGTGTTACCATACCATAGTGGAGTGTGCTTTCCTGATGTTGGATTGCTTGTATCATTACGAAGCCTCCATAGTTCGTGTGTAAAAGCTTGAAGAACAATGTCTTGGTTGGTTGATCGAAATTATGTTGAAGCTCTAACAATGGTGGTTGTGAATGTTGGTAGTACTTCGTTGTGCAAATGATGTTGATGAGCTTCAATCCTTTTTGTGAGGAAAGAGGCTTGTTATATAGCAAATGAGATTTTAAATGAACAATCAAGATTAAAAAATGTTGAGTCAAGATCGATGGTCGAAAGGCATTGAGAGGATTTAGAAATGAATAGATTGTTAAAAATTAGATTTCACAATTTGTGTGATTGAGGACTAGATTGAATGATCAGTGGGATTGAAGAATCGATTGATCAGTCAGTGAATCATAATTTTCTCAATTAGAAATAGATTGATTAGTTAGGATTAGATTGAGAAGTCATGGGATTGTAATTTACTCAATCAAGAAAGTGGTTGAAAATGATTAATTAATTAATTTAATTAATTTGTTCATTTTGGAGTTGAACGTGCAAATCAAGTTTGAATTTTGCAAACAAGGTTGCATTAGTTTGATTTGATTTTTGATGAATGATTTGAATAGTACGATTTAATTATTCAAATTTTTGGAGGGAAAGTGTCATAATTAAATTATTATGATTTAATAATTCAATTAACTTACGGGAATAAAGTGATTTAGCAATATAATTAAATAATTGGTGTTATTTAACTAATTAGGATGAACTAAAGTTAGATTAGGACTTTATTAAATAAATGTAATTTATTTAATTGGTTAAAATTTTTGAAATGTGAATTAATTAAATAATTTCATTGTATCCAATTAATAGTAGAAATACGGTTTTCATGACATTATTAAATAAATGTAATTTATTTAATTTGTCAAAAACAATGTAAAAGTTAATTAATTAAATAATGTTGTATTATTCAATTAATAGGGAAAATTATGGTTTGGGATGCAATCAAGATGTGAAATGGAGTGATGTTTGATGATAATGAGGACAATGATGTGAAAATGTTATTTATAGTGTGTGATAGGTG
>VDFB02002229.1:0-103007 GCA_007258455.2 Sequoia sempervirens | reverse complement strand
TATATATATATATATATATGAGATCGGTTGATTCATTTTGTAGTGTGAGAGAGTGTGAAGAAGTGTGAAAGTGTGTGAATGTGTGTAAATTAGAGTAGATGTGTGTGCAAGTATTAGAAGGGTTTCAGATGGGAAAAAAATAGAGTAGAGTAGAGTAGAGCAAAAAAATAGAGTCAGTCAGAAGGGCTAAAGATCATTTTGATTGAGCCTCATTGGAACTGAATCTAGGCATTTGGAGATGTTATTTTATCAATTCAACCTTTTTGTTGTATTCCCAAACATTTTGTAAGGTAGTGAGCCTTCCTTATTTTGAGCAGTGAGCTCTAGGTAGTGTGCCTGAATGCAAGTGCATTCCCTTTTGTTCATACTTTTAACAGAGTATATATTATGGACTAACATCCACCATGGTTTTTCCCCTAATAGGGTTTCCACGTAAAAATCTTGGTGTTATGGTGTTCTTTAATGTGTTTTCATGTTTCCTTATGTTTATATGTTGTGGATGCTATTAAAGTTTAAATATTGTTGTTGTTAGTTTTAGATCTGGTTTGAAATTCAAATATTGTGGAACACTGATTCACCCCCCCCCTCTCAGTGTTCCTAGTGTCTAATACATGGCACATATTTTTAGGAGGTCTTATCCTTCTCTTTCTCTATTTTCGAGAGGAGTTTTGTTCCCATTGGGTTTTCTTCCTTTTCTCCATTTGTGAGAGATCATTATTGTACATGAGTACCTTATCATGCCTTGTTGTTGGGACTCATATTTTCAGTGTTTAGCTTACTCCTTAAGTATCACTTAAGGGGGAGTTTTAGTGTGAAAAAAGGTATTATCAAACTAGTTAGCTTTTATCATACTTAGTAGAGTCCTATTCATATTACACTTAAGCTCACTTAGAGGTTATCTATACTTTTGTATCACCTCATGTAGACTCACCAAGTGTTCCAACACTTGTCCATAAAGTCCTAGACTTGTTCCATACTTAGAGGGGTATTGAGAGTTTAAATCCTACCTTCTCACCTCTTCATCCTTGCCTTTATAAGCAAGGCTCATTTATAAATTTTACAACATGTCACATGCTTATGATATTTTCTCATTTTTCATATGCTCATTTATGATTTTTTTTGAGTTTCTAAGAAGATCTTGGTTGCTCCAACACAAACCACACAACCTTAGGGGTGGTTCCTTGTGTGCAAGCCTTATAAAATTCACCAAACCTCTCTATTTATCATGCTTTATCTTATATTTTTATAATCCTTTGTATTATCACTACAACACATACTTTACCTTATGCAACCTTGGACCATACAAATATGATACATGGAACGTCAAAATCCAAATATCATGCTACCAAATGCATGCAATGTATGATAGAACCAACACCATAAGAATGCAACTCCATACAAGTCTAACACTTGGAAACATATGCATCCAACACATAGTGACATTGTGTGCCATATATAGTCTACACCATATGGGTTTTAACACCTGGATAAATCTTAACAAAACATGCCACACAACCATCTATATTAGGTGCATGTTAACATAAGTGTGGCTCACAACTATCAAAATTCACTTATAAATATTGGTACTATACATGCGAGTCAACGAGAGGAGTCATTAGAGCACTCAACTTGGTAGTACAACACTCTAGCTCAATGAGTCCAACTCTTCAATTTGATGAGTCAAGCATCTTATGAGTCAACTTATCAACATGTTCCACACATTTGATGCAGCCTCCCATGTAATCTAGCCAAATCAAGAAAGATGTTTCATTGCTTTTCTAATCATGAGAGTTCTTATTCTTAGCCTTTTTTGCATGAAATAAATTTATGTATTCTTACCTATTATTATAGTTAATTTGAGTATCATTTCTACTAACATCTCGATCTTTGGATGTGTTATGATTTTTTGCATTTTATTTTCTAAGTTCCATTGTGCATTCTTTAATTTATAATATTGTTTAGGTTATTCTTATCACTCAAATAGGTTATGGATTGTCCTCCATTTATCTCTTAGGTTCAAATCAAATCGATAATTTTTTTATTTCTCAACAATAAAATCTTTCTTTGGTACCCACATAGTAAAAGCGTCTTCAAAATTTGAAATAAATCAATCATTCATAATTCCTTAGTTATTTTATTCTTTTAAAAGTACACATGGAAGATAGGAATCTCTTACACAATAAAATTCTCCTACATATTATCAAATTCATTCTTAGGAGGTGCATGGTGTACAACTTGAGGTGCTTTAGGCTTTAATTGTTTAGTTTATCCAATGACACTTTAGGTAATGGAGGTTAAGAAGAATTTTGTGTCTGTTCTTTTGCATGTTGCATCATAATTATATTTGTATCTTCTTTTCTCATCTAAACATAAATGATTAAAGTTTGGAACCAAATCTTGGCTCTTCTAAGGTGGTTCCTTAGGTGATTTGATAAATGTATCCATTGTAAAAAAAATTAATATAGCTCATATTGATCTATTTTGACTTTGACTATTTTATCCTCGTCAACATATTTCATGCACTAATACACCATAGAAGATATTACTTTCAATTTCTTAAGCCAATGCTAATGCAAGAGCATTCGGGTAGATTGGTGATCCACATCACCCAAAATGTTTTGGTTTGAATTCATGGTTTTGATTTTGGCTTTCATTTTCAGATTGATATTTCAATTTCAATTTCATGATCATTGAGGCATATTTGAGTGACTTTTGTCATTTCATTTGAAAAATGTTATCTTCATTTTTTGTGAAATGAATTTCATATGGGCTCAAATGATCGTTTATTAATTCATTTTCACTTTAACTGGTGTGATTTCTTTCCATAGTTTGATTGGAAATTGATTTCATTGTAAATGAATAATTGTTAGTTTTATTGTTACATTCAACATGGGGAAATCGTATTTTGAATGTTAAGAATATCTACAATAGAGAAATTGTGCAATTGGAAAATAAGAAAAAATATTAAAACTTTAGCAAAGGGGAGAAGTGAAAGGGTCACACATAGAAAGAGGCTCAAACAGGCATGAAAAGAAAAAAGAAAAGAAGACAAAGAAAACATAGCCACAAAGAAAAATGAAGAGGCACACTATATATATGCATAGAGGAAGGTGCACCAACTTTTTTTCAAAGGGGCATATCAAAATTAAAAAGGCAAAAAACCAATAAAAAGCATATATATGAAGGGGCGCATTGTTGGAAAAGGAAGAGGAGGGGCTGCGTAGAAGGCATCATACAAGGCAAAAAATAGTTAGAAAGGGGTTGCACATTAGATGAAGTTTTTAAGTTAAATAATTTAATTGCACAAAGGTTAGAAGGGTAGCATAGCATAGTTAAGAAGAGGCTGCTATAAAAAATTCAGAGAGAAAGACGGGGCTAGTATAGAGAAAACCCGTGCCTTTTGAGGAAATGGAATCTTTTGAGGAAATGGAATCTTAATTAAAATGCAGATATGAACGATGAAAAGGGGTTGGGTAGATGTTTTGAATTAGAAATTTTAGATTTAAAAGAGACTTTAATTTTATGCAGAGTCAAGAGAAATAAGTGTCATGCATTGATAAGAAGAAATGTACGTAACATAGAGGAGAGGCTACTAAGTAGTTGTAGATGTGAATAACAATGGGTTGCGCCATGTTCTTAACATTTAAATTTGCAAACATCATATGAAAAGAAGGAGATGAGGGGTAGCTAAAGGCATGGAACATAAATAATAAGATAGGAGGATCACATTGCCTGAAAAAGAGAGCAAAGGACTGATTTGAAAGAGGTTGCGCATATGAGGGTTGAGCCAATTAAATTGGCAATCCATTAATGGTTCAGCTATAGGCAGGACAAAAGGGGGCATGTGGGAAGTTAAAGACCACAACAAAATTTTAAATTGGTGAAATGAATAATGTATAATGAATAATCGAATTCAATTTGTGATGTAAATGAATTAAGGATATCAATAAAAGTATATATTTGTGAAATTGAATTTTCTACCATCATTTTGGTGTAATTGGGTTGGTTGCAGTTGACAAATGTAATTGTCAATTTAATATTGAATTGGCTATAAATTTGTGAATTTGTGTGAGGATTGGCTTGGACAACAAGAGTGAGATTTTTGTTTGCGTCAATTGGTATTAGAGCGAGGGGAATTGAGTGCATATGCAGATCGCCGAACATGAGGCAACTTATGCCAGGACCTGTAGGTAGAAAAGAGTGTGTGTAGTAGAGTTGTTCAAGAAGCTCGAGAGAATTGTTGCAAGTGTGCAAGGAGTCCCAAGCAATTGAGATTCGAGAGGGACAAGCTATGGGAATGCAAATCATGTGAGCTAAGGTGAGATTGCAATAGACAAAGATGGGATGGGTCATGAGGAGACCCACGAGAATATTGTTCTAGGAACAACATTGGGAGAAAGTAGAAAACAAAAAAAGTTTGAGGCGATGGGAAATATAGTCTGTGAGGAAGTGGGGAAGATCTAGGCCAGGATAGAGGCATTGCAGAAGAGTATTAGTAAAGATGAGAGGACATTGGTGAAGAAGAGGGAGAAGAAGAATGAGGACAACAAAAAGAAGAGTGGAAGAAATGAGTCTTGCAACACGGGATGGAAGGAGAAAGATGTGAGAGAAACCCCTATCAAAGAAGTTGCAACAAAGACATGCCATGAGGATGAAATGGAGAAAGAAGAAGAAAAGAATGGGAAAGAGGATGCAAGTGTAGCAACAGAGGATGGAGATGCAGTTGAGATTGCAATGATAGAGCTTGAAGATGTTACAACAGATGATGAGGAGAGAAAAGTTGCAATAGCGAAAGAAGAGGTAAAGTTGAATTCCCTTGAATTTAGTGATGAGGAGGTTGAGTTGAAATTTCATATTGTTGAGGTGAATAAGGAGTTAGTGCAAGTGGATAGTAATGTTGCAAGTATGAAGGTGTTGTCATTGATGTCAACTGTGTAATGGTTGAGAGAGATTGTTGCAATATTGTTCTTTGTTGCAGAGGCATGTTATAGTTTTGCTTCACATTTCTTCTAGATTGAAGATCTACCTATGTGGTTCAAACATGTTGGTGAGAGTTTTCCAGAGATGTTATATTCAAGAGATGCTATGTTGGATTATTGTAAAGTAGAAGTTGTGTTCACCAATGTGTGACTGTGTATTGTAGAGGTGTCTGGGTGAAATATATTTGCTATATATTTATCAGTAGTTGTGTTTTAGGTCTTGCGATTTTGAAGGTGAGTTGATGGTGTTGGTCTCTTTCTTGTGTCAAGAGGATTCATGGTTTGGTGTTCTAGAAGATGGTCTTTTGAGTTATAGTGTGTGGCAATTTTGTTAGGATGTACTAGGCTTGTACATTCTTCAGGTGAAATTTGTTGCAAAGGAGTTTGTTAGTTTTCATAATGTTTTTGGATCGTGTTCAAGTGAAGTTTGTTGTTCAAAGTTATGGATTGATCAAAGAAAGCGTGCACTTAAAATTTTAATGGTGTTTGCATGAGTAAAGACCGACCTAATGTTTACACTACATACAAAGGATAAATAATGTTTATGGTAGCATGTGGTTAAGTGGTGTTGTTGATTTGGGTCCTAATTACATTTTTTATTGGTCCACTTTCATTCCTATCCACCGCGGGTATGTTAAGTGGCGACCTATTTTTGAATTTGTAAATGTGAAGCATGTGTAGCCAACTTGAAGATATTTTTCAAGTTATGGATGGTATAAATACAAGGTGAGTTGATGTGAGATGGGGTGTGTTGATGTGTTGAGTGTTTTGATGTGAAATACAAAGTAGTAAAGTGCAAAGATGTGAAATGCAGTGTGAGCTGTTAGAAATGAAAGCAACACTACTTCAATTGAAATCTGATTTAAGATAAATTTCTACAATCTTTTAAGTGTGTATTATCAATGGAGATTGTAACATAAAATATAAACCCACAATACATAAATATACCAGAAGCAGAATGAAGCACACAACATGATATTTAATGTGGAGAAAACCCTTTTGGGTAAAAAACTCCACCAAGAAAAGAGGCCAAGTTGTATTATCTTCACAAAGGAGATTACAAATACATTCACTTCCTCTGTCTTTCAACCTTCACTTCGGCAGAACCTGGGTACCTATAAAATTGTTATGCAACAACAAATACATGGCAAGTGCTTATAGAAAATGTCTCCAACAAGGCCTAGGTGTCCACTTTCTCTCTCCCACATGCAAGCATCAAAGTGGCATCAACATGCAATGTACAAGTGTCAAAAAGACCCTTCCAAAGTTGGGTGCCCATATCCATGCATGGCAACTTACAACATCTTATGACACGTCATAACCATCATAGATACCTCCAACATGCATGCAACCCAAGATGGGCACCTGGGGCTAAATAGAGCAAATATACAACCATATTTGTCATATGTGTCATAGTGTCATAGAATCTTATGACAACTTGCAGTTGTTATAGATTCTTTATATGCACCCACCAAACATTATGATGTGTGTCATACATGCCAAAAATAACTAATTCTCCAAGAGTTAATGCCTATCCTCTTTTACCATAAGTTTTTACATTTACCAACAGTAAAAGTCACCCTATAATTACTGGCGGTAACTTTGAAACTTACTGTGGATAGTAAATAAGTTTTACCATTGTCGGTGAAACTTGTACAACTCCTTATGGGTGATTACTAATAACAAATAATAAAAGGAATAAATACAATATTGGGATTTACAAGGTTAATGGCACCTTATCCCAACATTCTCCCACTTGACATTATACATTGTAAATCAACCCATACGAAATCAAATGAAAATAATCAGGCACTAGAAACAAGGCCCATAGCCTCTCTACACCACACAAACTTCTTTGTGCTCATAGCTTTGGTCAATGAATCTGCAACATTCTTCAGAGTGTCTATCTTCTTCAACTCAATGTGTCCATTTGTAACCAACTCTTGAACAAAGTGATAATGTACATCAACATGCTTAGTCTTAGCATGATACATAGGATTCTTGGCCAAACAAATGGCACTCTAGCTATCACAATCAATCTAAATGATCCCGCAATCAAATCCAATACCTGTACACAGTCTCCTCAACCAAAATGCCTCCTTAGATACATGAGTAGTAACCATATACTCTACTTCAATGATAGACAAAGCAATTGTGGGCTGCCTCTTACTCATCCAACTCATTGCACCTCCAAATAGAGTAAATACATAGCCACTAGTGGACCTTCGACTATCCAAGTCACTTGCCCAATCTGCATCAACAAAACCCTGTATGTCCAAAGATTTATTAGCATTATCAGTACCAGAATAAGCCAAACAATGATCAGGAGTACCTACAATATATTTAAACACCCTCTTTGCATGATTCCAATGTTGTCTACTAGGGTTAGACATAAATCTGCTCAAAAATCCCACTACTTGTGCAATATCTGGTCTAGTGCAAGCCATTGCATACATCAAACTCCCTACACCACTAGCATATGGCACATTAGACATATCCTCAAGATCATCCTCAGTCTTTGAACACTTATCTAATGAAAGCTTAGTACCAATTGGTAAAGGAACTCTAACTGGATTACAACCTTGCATACTAAACCTTTGCAAAATAGTATTCACATATTTATTGTGTGATAACCAAAGCTTTCTCTTACCTCTGTCCCTTCTGATCTCCATTCCTAGAATATACCTGGCAGCTCCAAAATCCTTCATATCAAATGCACTTGAAAGTTGGGCTTTAAGCTCATTGATCATATCCTTAGTATTGTTAAGAAATAACATGTCATCAACATACAAAACAATAATCAGCTTAGAATTACCAACACAGTGATCCTCCTCGCTTCTAACAAAACCCAATTTCAAAATAAAAGAATCAAACTTTTGATACCACATTCTAGGGGGCTATTTTAAACCATAAAGAGATCTCTTCAACCTGCAAACCCAATGTTCTTTTCCTTTTACCTCAAAACGTGTAGGTTGTTGCATATATATTTCTTCTTCAAGATCTCCATGCAAGAATGCAGTCTTAACATCCATTTTCTCAATCTCCCAATCATAAGCCACATCAATGGATAAGAGAAATCTAATAGAATTCAATCTAGCAACATGAGAGAATATCTCACTAAAATCAACTCCCTCTCTCTGGGATTAGCCCTTGGCTACCAGTCTAGCCTTGTATTTTTCCAAGAAACCATCTGCTCCAAACTTCTTCTTGAAGACCCATTTACAGCCTATGGCCTTTCTTCCTTTGGGAAAATGAACAAGATCCCATGAGTTATCAGAGTCTAAGACCATCATCTCCTCCTGCATGGCTAATTGCCAAGACTCACTATCATCTGTAGAAATAGCTTCCTTGTAGGATCTAGGTTCATCATTAGTACTCAATAAAGCATATGTACAATGGAAATCTGGTGGGCTATACTTGTCAATAGGATTTCATTGTCTTAATTTGGATCTCCTCAAAGGTGGAGTAAGAGACTCAACTAGTTGTTCTGCATGATCATCTTTACCAACTTCTTCAATAACAACAGATTAATCTTCGTCAGAACTACTCGAATCTTCTTCTTCTTCACCCCCCAATCCATCATTTTGTTCTTCCCGAGGTGTATCTCAATGCTCTAACTCAAAGTGCACTCTATTTCCCTTTTCTTCTTTTTCTTTTGGCTATTCCTGTTTAAAAATAGCTCTAAGTTCCCTGAAAATAACATCTCTAGAACAAATAATCTTGTGGGTTAGTGGATTCCAAAGCTTATAGCCTCACATTATCACCATATCCAATGAATGTACACTTTTTTGCTTTTGGATCCAACTTAGATAGCTTTTCCTTAGGTACATGAACAAAATCCTCACAACCAAAAACCCTTAAATATGAAACTGAAGGTTTCTTACCTATCCACACTTCATAAGGAGTTGAATCAAGAGCCTTACAAGGAGATCTATTTATCAAGTAGCAAGTAGTACCTACAGCCTCTACCCAAAAGCATTTATCCAACTGTGAATTACTTGACATACTTTTGGCTCTTTCCATAATCGTTCGGTTCATCCTTTCTACAACACCATTCTATTGTGGTGTATACGAAGTTGTCTTTTGTTTGATTATACCTGAATGCTTGCAAAAATCATCAAATTCCTCAGAGAAATATTCCCCTCCATTGTCAAATCTTAATATTTTAATCTTTAAACCTGATTGGTTCTCTACTAAGACTTTGAATTCCTTAAACTTAGTGAAAACTTCAGATTTATGTTTTATAAAATAAATCCATATAAATTTGGGTACATCATCAATGAAGGTAACAAAATAACGATATTTTCTGATAGATTCAATATCCATAGGCCCAAACACATCCGTATGAATGATTTCTAACTTCTCTTTTGCTCTATTGCTTCCTGAAGGAAAATAAAATGTTTTGTTTACCAAACACACAATGTTCACAGAAATCAAAGTCCTCATCAAAATAGGAGAAATTGTCCAACAAAATTTTATTCTTAATAGTTTTTAATACATTATTACTTGTGTGGCCCAATCTACGATGCCACAACATACATGCATTTTCAGTACTAGCCTCATATACATAAGATGCATTACAAACTGTAGTGGCTTCAAACTTGAAAAGGTTTCCCAATCTCTTCCCCCTCGCTACCACCAAGTTTCCTCTCACTAATCTGCAGCCATGCTTGTCAAAAGCTACATGCATTCCCAAATCATTCAGCTTTGAAACAAAAATAATATTTCTAGCTAATCCAAGAACATGATAAACTTCAAGGAGGGTTTTAATCCTCCCATCATTGAAACACAACAATACCTTGCCTTTCCCAACAATTGGATAAGAAGAGTTGTCTCCAAGGTATATATTACCTCCATCATATTTATCATATGTGGAGAACCATTCTTTATGCGGGGTCATATGGAACAAGCATCCTATTCAACCAACCAGTGATCATTAGAAACAACATTACAAGTAGAAATTAAAACATCTTCACCTGCATTTGAGGACTTATCAGAAGCATTCTCCCTCTTGGGGTTTTTGTACTCCTTTATATGTCCCCTTTTACTGTTGTTCCAAGACTTAACTCTATTCTTCTTTCCAGGAGTCTTAAAACAACCCTTGGACTTGTCCTTAGCCCCTTTATGATCTCCTTTCGGCCCCTTTTCCTTAGACCTTCCCCTGACACTGAGAGCATCCCCTCAACTATCCATACTCTTCTTTCTCAATTCTTGTGCCAGTAAAACCACAACAAGGGCATCCACCTTCGAATCTATGAGGTTAGCAATGATAGCAAGAATAACATTCTCCCATAACTCAGGTAAAGAACAAAGAAGCAAGATACATTTATCTTCCTCATCTACTGAAGCAAGTTGACTCATCAACAAGTTAAAAGAATTTAAATGCTCTACAAGCGACTCGCTCTCTTTCATTTTCAAAGAAAATAGCTTTCATTTTAAATAAAGTTTATTTGCCACACTCTTGGCTTGGTAGGTCTCACCCAAATGATTCCACAATTTATGTGTAGTCTCTTCTTTTGTAACATTCAACAAGACAGAGTCAGAAAGACACAACCATATTGTACCCCGTGCCTTTTTATCCAATCTATCCCACTCATCTTGAGAGACATCATCAGGTTTCTTCTCCCTTTTAACATCCAACCATTAGTTTCTTTCTTCCAACAAATCCTCCATTTTCAGCTTCCACAACTCATACCCCGCGTCGTTGAACTTTTCAATGTCCAAGCGAGAGGTTGATGCAATGATGGATGTAGCCATAATTTCGACACAAGATCTACAAAACAAATACAACCAAATTTCCCATTGCAACTACAACTTCCACACTACCACCCAAGAGTCAAAGTTGGCCAGGCTCTGATACCAAATGTTAGAAATGAAAGCAACACTAATTCAATTGAAATCTGATTTAAGATAAATTTCTAAAATCTTTTAAGTGTGTATTAT
Source organism: Sequoia sempervirens (assembly GCA_007258455.2). Lineage (NCBI taxonomy): Eukaryota > Viridiplantae > Streptophyta > Pinopsida > Cupressales > Cupressaceae > Sequoia > Sequoia sempervirens. The sequence goes on along the minus strand of VDFB02002229.1, from coordinate 92,085 downwards.
CAATGGAGATTGTAACATAAAATATAAACCCACAATACATAAATATGCCAGAAGCAGAATGAAGCACACAACATCATATTTAACGTGGAGAAAACCATTTCGGGTAAAAAACTCCACCAAGAAAAGAGGCCAAGTTGTATTATCTTCACAAAGGAGATTACAAATACATTCACTTCCTCTGTCTTTCAACCTTCACTTTGGCAGAACCTAGGTACCTATAAAACTGTTATGCACCAACAAATACATGGAAAGTACTTATAGAAAATGTCTCCAACAAGGCCTAGGTGTCCACTTTCTCTCTCCCACTTGCAAGCATCAAAGTGGCATCAACATGCAATGTACAAGTGTCAAAAAGACCCTTCCAAAGTTGGGCGCCCATATCCATGCATGGCAACTTACAACATCTTATGACACGTCATAACCATCATAGATACCTCCAACATGCATGCAACCCAAGATGGGCAACTGGGGATAAATAGAGCAAATATACAACAACCATATCTGTCATATGTGTCATAGTGTCATAGAATCTTATGACAACTTGCAGTTGTTATAGATTCTTTATATGCACCCACCAAACATTATGACGTGTGTCATAGATGCCAAAAATAACTGTTTCTCCAAGAGGAAATGCCTAACCTCTTTTACCATAATTTTTTACATTTACCAATAGTAAAAGTCACCCTATAATTACTATCGGTAACTCCAAAACTTATTGTGGATAGTAAATAAGTTTTACCACTGCCGGTGAAACTTGTACAACTCCTTACGGGTGATTACTAATAACAAATAATAAAAGGAATAAATATAATAATGGGATTTACAAGGTTAATGACACCTTATCCCAACATTCTCCCACTTGACATTATACATTGTAAATCAACCCATACGAAATCAAATGAAAATAATTAGGCACTAGAAACAAGGCCCATAGCCTCTTTGCACCACATGAACTTCTCTACGCTGATAGGTTTGGTCAATGAATCTGCAACATTCTGCAGAGTGTCTATCTTCTTCAACTCAATGTGTCCATTTGTAACCAACTCTCGAACAAAGTGATAATGTACATCAACATGCTTAGTCTGAGCATGATACATAGGATTCTTGGCCAAACAAATGGCACTCTAGCTATCACAATCAATCTAAATGATCCCGCAATCAAATCCAATACCTGTACACAGTCTCCTCAACCAAAATGCCTCCTTAGATACATGAGTAGTAACCATATACTCTACTTCAGTGATAGACAAAGCAATTGTGGGCTGCCTCTTACTCATCTAACTCATTGCACCTCCAAATAGAGTAAATACATAGCCACTAGTGGACCTTCGACTATCCAAGTCACCTGCCCAATATGCATCAACAAAACCCCGTATGTCCAAAGATTTATCAGCACTATTAGTACCAGAATAAGCCAAACAATGATTAAGAGTACCTGCAATATATTTAAACACCCTCTTTGCATAATTCCAATGTTCTCTACTAGGGTTAGACATAAATCTGCTCAAAACTCCCACTTCTTGTGCAATACCTGGTCTAGTGCAAGCCATTGCATACATCAAACTCCCTATAACACTAGCATATGGCACATCATACATATCCTCAAGATCATCCTTAGTCTTTGGACACATATCTAATGAAAGCTTAGTACCAATTGGTAAAGAAACTCTAACTGGATTACAACCTTGCATACTAAACCTCTGCAAAATAGTATTCACATACTTACTGTGTAATAACCAAAGCTTTCTCTTACCTCTATCCCTTCTGATCTCCATTCCTAGAATATACCTAGCAGCTCCAAGATCCTTCAAATCAAATGCACTTGAAAGTTGGGCTTTAAGCTCATTGATCATATCCTTAGTATTGCTGAAAAATAACATGTCATCAACATACAGAACAATAATTAGCTTAGAATCACCAATACAGTGAATGTAAACACAATGATCCTCCTCGCTTCTAACAAAACCCAATTTCAAAATAAAAGAATCAAACTTTTGATACCACATTCTAGGGGACTGTTTTAAACCATAAAGAGACCTCTTCAACCTGCAAACCCAATGTTCTTTTCCTTTTACCTCAAAATGTGTAGGTTGTTGCATATATATTTCTTCTTCAAGATCTCCATGCAATAATGCAGTCTTAACATCCATTTTCTCAATCTCCCAATCATAAGCCGCATCAATGGATAAGAGAAATCTAATAGAATTCAATTTAGCAACAAGAGAGAATATCTCACTAAAATCAACTCCCTCTCTTTGGGATTAGCCCTTGGCTACCAGTCTAGCCTTGTATTTTTCCAATGAAACCATCTGCTCCAAACTTCTTCTTGAAGACCCACTTACATCCTATGGCCTTTCTTCCTTTGGGAAAATGAACAAGATCCCAGGAGTTATTAGAGTCTAAGGCCATCATCTCCTCCTGCATGGCTAACTGCCAAGACTCACTATTATCTGTAGAAATAGCTTCCTTGTAGGATCTAGGTTCATCGTTATTACTCAATAAAGCATATGTACAATGGAAATCTAGTGGGCTATACCTATCAACAGGATTTCCTTGTCTTAATTTGGATCTCCTCAAAGGTGGAGTAAGAGACTCAATTGGTTGTTCTGCATGATCATCTGTACCAACTTCTTCTATAACAATAGATTAATCTTCATCAAAAATACTTGAATCTTCTTCTTCTTCTTCTTCACCCCCCAATCCATCATTTTGTTCTTCCCGAGGTGCATCTCGATGCTCTAACTCAAAGTGCACTCTATTTCCCTTTTCTTCTTTTTCTTTTGGCTATTCCAATTCAGAAATAGCTCTATGTTCCCTGAAAATAACATCTCTAGAACAAATAATCTTGTGGGTTAGTGGATTCCAAAGCTTATATCCTTTCACATTATCACCATATCCAATGAATGTACACTGTTCTACTTTTGGATCCAACTTAGATTGCTTTTCCTTAGGTACATGAACAAAATCCTCACAACCAAAAACCCTTAAATATGAAACTGAAGTTTTGTTACCTATCCACACTTCATAAGGAGTTGAATCAAGAGCCTTACAAGGAGATCTATTTATCAAGTAGCAAGAAGTACCTACAACCTCTACCCAAAAGCATTTATCCAACTGTGAATTACTTGACATACTTCTGGCTCTTTCCACAATCGTTCGGTTCATCCTTTCTACAACACCATTCTATTGTGGTGTATACGAAGTTGTCTTTTGTCTAATTATACCCGCATGCTTAAAAAAATCATCAAATTCCTTAGATAAATATTCCCGTCCATTGTCAAATCTAAATATTTTAATCTTTAAACCTGATTGGTTCTCTACTAAGACTTTGAATTCCTTAAACTTAGTGAAAACTTCAGGTTTATGTTTTATAAAATAAATCCATGTAAATTTGGGTACATCATCAATGAAGGTAACATAATAACAATATTTTCCAATAGATTCAATATCCATAGGCCCAAACACATCCGTATGAATAATTTCTAACTTCTCTTTTGCTCTATTACTTCCTGAAGGAAAAAAAAAAGTTTTGTTTACCAAACACAAAATGTTCACAGAAATCAAAGTCCTCATCAAAATAGGAGAAATCGTCCAACAATTTTTTTTTCTTAATAGTTTTTAATACATTATTACTTGTGTGGCCTAATCTACGGTGCCACAACATACATGCATTTTCAGTACTAGCCTCATATACATAAGATGCATTACAAATTGTAGTGGCTTCAAGCTTGAAAAGGTTTCCCAATCTCTTCCCCCTCGCTACCACCAAGTTTCCTCTCACTAATCTGCAACCATGCTCTTCAAAAGTTACATGCATTCCCAAATCATTTAGCTTTGAAACAAAAATAAGATTTCTAGCTAATCCAAGAACATGATAAACTTCAGGGAGGGTTTTAATCCTCCCATCATTGAAACACAATAATACCTTTCCTTTCCCAACAATCAGATATGAAGAGTTGTCTCCAAGGTATATATTACCTCCATCATATTTATCATATGTGGAGAACCATTCTTTATCTAGGGTCATATGGAACAAGCATCCTAAGTCAACCAACCAATGATCATTAGAAACAACATTACAAGCAGAAATTAAAACATCTTCACCTGCATTCGTGGACTTATCAGAAGCATTCTCCCTCTTGGGGTTTCTACACTCCTTCTTTACATGTCCCCTTTTACCGTAGTTCCAAGACTTAACTCTATTCTTCTTTCCAGGAGTCTTAAAACAACCCTTGGACTTGTCCTTAGCCCCTTTATGATCTCCTTTCGGCCCCTTTTCCTTAGACCTTCCCCTGACACTGAGAGCATCCCCTCAACTATCCATACTCTTCTTTCTCAATTCTTGTGCCAGTAAAACCACAACAAGGGCATCCACCTTCGGATCTGTGAGGTTAGCAATGATAGCAAGAATTACATTCTCCCATGACTCAGGTAAAGAACAAAGAAGCAAGATACATTTATCTTCCTCATCTACTGAAGCGAGTTGACTCATCAACAAGTTAAAAGAATTTAAATGCTCTACAAGTGATTCACCCTCTTTAATTTTCAAAGAAAATAGCTTTCATTTTAAATAAAGTTTATTTACCACACTCTTGGCTTGGTAGGTCTCACCCAAACAATTCCACAATTTATGTGTAGTCTCTTCTTTTGCAACATTCAGCAAGACAAAGTCAGAAAGACACTACGGGATTGTACCCCGTGCCTTTTTATCCAATCTATCCCACTCATCTTGAGAGACATCATCGGGTTTCTTCTCCCTTTTAACATCCAACCATTGGTTTCTTTCTTCCAAAAATTCCTCCATTTTCAGCTTCCACAACTCATACCCCGTGTCGTTGAACTTTTCAATGTCCAAGCGAGAGGTTGATGCAACGGTGGATGTAGCCATAATTTCGACACAAGATTTGCAAAACAAATACAACCAAATCTCCCATTGCAACTACAGGTTCCACACTACTGCCCAAGAGTCAAAGTTGGCCAGGCTCTGATACCAAATGTTAGAAATGAAAGCAACACTACTTCAATGGAAATCTGATTTAAGATAAATTTCTGCAATATTTTAAGTGTGTATTATCAATGGAGATTGTAACATAAAATATAAACCCACAATACATAAATATACCAATAGCAGAATGAAGCATACAACACAATATTTAAAGTGGAGAAAACCCTTTCGGGTAAAAAACTCCACCAAGAAAAGAGGCCAAGTTGTATTATCTTCACAAAAGGAGATTACAAATACATTCACTTCCTCTATCTTTCAACCTTCACTCCGACAGAACCTAGGTACCTATAAAACTATTAGGCAACAACAAATACATGGAAAATACTTATATAAAATGTCTCCAACAAGGCCTAGGCATCCACTTTCTCTCTCCCACATGCAAGCATCAAAGTGGCATCAACATGAAATGTACAAGTGTCAAAAAGACCCTTCCAAAGTTGGGTGCCCATATCCATGCATGGAAACTTATGGCATCTTATGACATGTCATAACTGTCATAGATACCTCCAACATGCATGCAACCCAAGATGGTCGCCTAGGGCTAAATAGAGCAAATATATAACAACCATATTTGTCATATGCATCATAGTGTCATAGAATATTATGACAACTTGCAATTGTCTTAGATTCTTTACATGCACCCACCAAACATTATGACATGTGTCATACATGCCAAAAATTACTGATTCTCCAAGAGGAAATGCCTAATCTCTTTTACCATAAGTTTTTACATTTACTAATAGTAAAAATCACTTTGTAATTACCGTCGGTAACTCTGAAACTTACCGTGGATAGTAAATAAGTTTTACCACTACTGGTGAAACTTGTACAACTCCTTATGGGTAATTACTAATAACAAATAATAAAAGGAATAAATACAATATTGGGATTTACAAGGTTAATGGCACCTTATCCCAACACAAGCTATAATGTTTGAAAGCAATGAGTTGAAGGTGTTGAAGCTATTGTGGTGGATTTTCTATTGCATTGAGATCACATTCTCTATGTAACATTCCTTCTTTTCTTCTTTTTATTCTGATAGTGAGCCTTGGCTGTGAGCCTTTCTAGATAGTGTGTCCTATTCTTTCAATGAGCCTTTGTACTGGTTTTGCAATTACTTATATTGTGAGCTAATCCTCACTATGGTTTTTCCCTTCTTGGGTTCTCCATGTAAATCTGGTGTTCTCTTGTGCATGGTATTGGGTTGTTTAAGTTCTATTATTTGCTTTTCATGCTAATTCATCATAATAAATTAAGGGTTTGATGAATGTTTGTGGATCTGAATGTTAATGAGGGTTTTGATGTTTTGATAAGATATAACTAATTCACCCCCCTCTCAATTGTCTTATTCATTTAACAATTGGTATCAAAGTAAGGTTCCTTGGAGAAAATCTTAACAACTTGAGGTAGATTTGGGATGGAAAACAAGGAGATCCCTATGTTTGATTGCACAGACTATGCATTCTGGAAGGTCAAGATGGAAGGCTATCTAGTTTACCTTGGATATGATGTTTTTCAAGAAGTGAAGACTAATTACACTACTGAGCACAAGTGATGAGATCAAGGACTATGAAACAAATTGTAAAGCAAGGTTTGTTCTTTTGAGTAGTCTTGAAATTTCTAAATTAGTGAAAGTTATGGATTTAAAAACTACTAAAAAAAATTGAGATAAGCTAGGAAGTATTTATGAAGGAGGTGATAAGTTTAAACAAGCTAAGATGTAGAATCTAAAGACACAATTTGAGAACTTGTAAATTTCTAAAGATGAAATAGTTATAGGTTACATGCAGTGGGTTGATGAACTTGTTAGTGCAATGAGAGGTCTTGGTGAAAAATTCAAAGAACCTAAAGTGGCAAAAGAAAATTCTCAGAACTCTTCCAGATTCTTATGGTAAAAAAGTTTTAGCTATTGAGGAAGTTGAAAATTTGAATACTTACACTAGAGACCAGTTGTTTGGCACACTAATTGCATTTGAGATGAGAAAAATTGGTTTGACTAATGGTGCAAAAGTGGAGTCTACTTTTAAGGTTGGAAAATTAGAAAAGACCGAAGATTCAAATGGAGGTGATCTTGATGATGTGGAAGCTAACTTTGTAAGAAGGATGAAAAAGGGAAATGATAAGTACAAAGGTAAGTTACCTTTCAAATGTTTCAGTTGTGGACACATAGGTCACTATGCTTCAAGATGTGCAAATAGAAGTGTGAACAATAAAAATAAGGAAAAAAAAGGTAAGATGATCAAGAAAAGCTATTATGTTAGAGAAGATGTTGGTATTTCTAATGATGAATTTGATTATGGAGACTATGATGATAATGAATACTTGTTCTTGGATTTAAAAGATGAATATGTTTTTGCGAGCTCTGAATTATGTGTGAAGGAAAGTGCTCCAAAGACAAAGGAGACAAAGGTTAAGGTTGAAGGTACTTTGGTATCTACTTTTCATGTTAGAAAAGAAAAGAACTATTGGATCATTGATAGTGGTTGCTCAAATCATATGACTAGAGACAAGATTAAGTTTTTCAAACTTGAAAAATGATGGACTTGTTAAATTTGGAGATGATTCAAGTGCTGCGATTTGTGGAATAGGTTCAATCAATTTTGATGGAAAGCATAATACCGATGATGTTTACTATGTCAAGGGTTTAAGGCATAATCTTTTGAGTGTTGATATATGTGTAGTAAAGGCTAATCTTATGTTTTAGGATGATGGATGTGAGATCAAAAAAGGGTCCGGAACTGTGATTGTTTCTAGAAAGAGGACCGATGGAAATGTTTATCAGCTCAAGGGTGTTGATGGCCATTGTTTTATGGCTCATATTAATGAAAGCTGGTTATGGAATAGGAGGATGTGTCACATAAATTTTTATAACTTGGTTAGAATCAGTTTCAATTCAAGCAGTGAGAGATTTTCCAAGGATTACAAGGGCTATCAATGTTGTCTACAAGGAGTGTCAGATTGGAAAGCAAACAAGCAGAAGTTTCAAGGGTAAAGAACAATCTTCTATCAAATTATTGGAATTGGTGCATATATACCTTTGTGGTCCTACAAGAGTGAGAATTATACAAGGTGATAGGACTTCTCAACAAAATGGATTGGTTGAAAGGAAAAATAGGGTTGTTCAAGAAGCTACAAGGACTATGATGAAAGAATCTAATCTTCTAGAATTCTACTAGAGAGAAGCAATTCATACTACTATTTACATACTTAACAGAGTTCAAGCAAAAGAAAATAGCACAAAGACTCCTTATGAGTTATGGTATGAAAGGATCCCTACTCTCAAGTACTTTAGAGTTTTTGGAAGCAAATGATATATTAGAAGAGATAAAAACTTAGAAAGTTTGATGCAAGGTCTGATGAAGGTATCTTCCTTGGATATTCTACTAAAAGCAAAACTTACAGATGTCACAATAAAAGATTGAGAAAGATTGTTGAGAGTGCAAGTGTCAAAGTGGATGAAGATTTGCAGAATTTAGTGGTGATAAATGGATATGAATCAGATGAACCTACCTACAGAGAAGAAGAAGAAAAATCTAAGGAATAGGAAGCATATGGTGAAGAGGAAGAAGCTCTGGAGAAGATCCCTAGAACCCCTAAGTATGTGAAGAGAAATCATTCTAAAGAACAGATCATTGGAGAAAAAAGCAAAGGTGTGTTGACAAGAAGAAAAGTTGTTGAAGCAGAGGTAAATTTATGTCTACTTTCTAAAGTAGAACATAAGACAGTGATTGAGGCATGTAAGGATGAGCATTGGATGAAAGCTATGGAAGAACTTATGTAGATTGAGAAGAATCAGACTTGGGAACTTGTCCCAAGACCAACAAATAAAAACATATTTGGATCTAAGTGGGTATTCAGAAACAAACTGAATGAGAATGGAGAAGTGGTAAGAAACAAGGCAAGGTTTGTGTGTAAAGGATATGCACAAGTTGAAGGAATAGACTTTGAGGAAACATTTGCTCCAATGGCTAGAATGGAAGCAATAAGGATGTTTTTGGATTTTACAACACATAAGGATTTCAAAGTTTATTAGATGGATTATTGAATGGAGAGTTCGAAGAGGAAGTATGCATGAAACAACTAAAAGGATTTCAGTTGTCAGATATACCTAATATGGTTTGTAGATTGAAGAAGGAATTGTATGGATTGAAGCAAGTTGCTAGAGATTGGTATGCAAGGTTGGATAATTATTTGATACAAAGATTCAATAAAGGCACTGTAGATAGTAATCTTTACTTTAAGGTTGAGAAAGATCAAATCTTGATTATAGTAGTGTATGTTGATGACATAATTTTTTGAGGCAATGAAGTTATGTGTAAGAATTTTCCAAAAGAAATGCAAAAATATTTTGAGATGTCTATGTTTGGGGAGATGAATTTCTTCTTTGGGCTACAAATCAATCAAATAGATAAAGGTATATTCATTTCACAATCAAAGTATGTTAAAAAAATGTTGAAAAAGTTTGGAATGGAAGATTCCAAACCAGTATGCACTCCTATGGTTATTAGTTGCAAATTGAGCAAGAATGATGAATTATCTAAGGCTAATCAAAGCAAGTACAAATCCATGATTGATGGAATGTTATATCTAACTACTACTAGACTAGATATCATGCATGTAGTTTGTCTTGTGGCTAGATTTCAAGAAGATACTAGAGAGTCACATGTTGTAGCAATAAAGAGGATATTCAGATACTTGAAGGAAACTCCAAATCATGGCTTATGGTATCCAAAAGATACTAATTTCACATTGAGTGCTTACATAGATGTAGATTAGGCTAGTTGTGTTGACGACAAAAAAAGTACAAGTGGTAGTGCATTCTTTCTTAGATATAGATTGGTGTCATGGCTAAGTAAGAAACAAGATCCAGTTTCTTTATCTACTGTAGAGGCTAAGTACATTGCAGCAACATCTTGCTACACACAAGTGTTGTGGACGAGGAAAACATTAAAGGATATTAGAGTGGTGTATATGAGCTTATTTTTATCTTTTGTGACAATACAAGTGCAATAAACATTTCAAAGAACCCAGTGATGCATTCAAGGATAAAACATATTTCAATAAAATATCAATTTATGAAAGAGAAGGTTGTGGAGAATGAAGTGAAACTTGAATATGTGCCTACAAAGGATCAGATTGCTGACATATTCACTGAGGCTCTTCCTAAGGATAATTTTGAGTATCTCCAGGAGAAGTTGGGGATCATTGTCCCTCCTCTAAACTAGATGCATAAGGAGATGCATCAATCTAGTGGATCTCATGATCTATCCTTTATTTTGGACTGATGTTGGTGGATACTTCTTAGGGGGAGTAGGTAGTGGTGTTGCAGTATGGAGTGACTGTTGTCATTATGCAAAGGTTACTGATTTGGTATAGGTTGGTGTGTGCTCTTAAGGGGGAGTATTCAAAGCAGTAAAGGAACAATGGTGAGCATTTTATCTAAGGTTGAGCAGTAGCAAGTATCTTGGTTCAATGTCAAAGGGGGAGAACAATGCAAAACATTTTATCCTTTTCCATTAATGTCAAAGGGGGAGAAAGAGTCATGTGAAAAAGTGCAAGGTATCAGGGGGAGAAAGTTGTTGAATAATTATTATCAAAGTGAGAGTGAAGCATGTGAAAATTAAAAAGTTGAAAGGGGGAGAGATGATTGTTGTGTAAGTTGTCTAATCAATAAAAAGGGAGAGAAAGGAGAGTTGTCTTTGATGGTTTTTTAAATATTGTTTTTCCATCAATGACAAAGGGGTAGATTGTTGCAAGTATGAAGGCATTGTCATTGATGTCAACTATGTAGTGGTTGAGAGAGATTGTTGCAGTAATATTCTATGTTGTAGAGGTGTGTTTTGGTTTTGCTCCACATTTCTTCTAGATTGAAGATCTTCCTATGTGGTTCAGATATGTTTGTGAGAGATGTTATATTCAAGAGATGGTGTGTTGGATCATCGTACAGTAGAAGTTGTATTCACCCATGTGTGACTATGTATTGTAGAGGTGTCTAGGAGAAATGTCTTTTCTCTGCGTTTCTCCTCAATTGTGTTTCAGGCTTTGCAATTCTAAAGGTGAGTTGATGGTATTGTTCTATTTCTTGTGTCAAGAGGATTCATGGTTTGGTGTTTCAAAAGATGGTCTTCCAAGTTATAGTGTGTGGCAATGTTGTCTGGATGTACTGGGATTGTACATTCTTCAGGTGAAATTTGTCATGAAAGAGTTTGTTAGTTTTTAGGATGTTTTTGGATCATGTTCAAGTGAAGTTTGTTGTCCAGAAGTTATGGATTGATCAAAGGAAGAATGCACTTAAAAGTTTAATGGTGTTTGCATGAGTAACAGTCGACCTAGTGTTTACACTACATAGGAAGGATAAATATTATTTATGGTAGCGTGTGGTTAAGTGGTGTTGTTGATTTGGGTCCCAATTAAGTTTTGTATTGGTCCGCTTTCATTCCTATCCACCGTGGGAATGCTTAGTGGCGACCTATTTTTGAATTTGTAAGTGTGAGGCATGTGTAGCCGACTTGAAGATGTTTTTCAAGTCATGGATGGTATAAATACAAAGTGATTTTATGTGAGATGGGGTGTGTTGATGTGTTGAGTGTTGTGATGTGAAATCTATAGTAGTAAAGTGAAAAGATGCAAAATGCAGTGCGAGCTATAATGCAAGATTGCTGAAAGCAATGAGCTAAAGGTGTCTTGATCTTTTGAGATCTACAAAGGTGTTGAAGCTATTATGGTGGATTTTCTATTACATTGAGATCATGTTCTATGTGTAACATTCCTTCTTCTTTTCTTCCTTCTATCCCAACAACGAGCCTTGGTTGTGAGCCTTTCTAGACAGTGTGTCATATTTTGGTAGTGAGCCTTTGTACCAATTTTGCAATTACTTATATTGTTATCTAATCCTTGTAGATTCTAAACTAGTGTTTTGTAAACTTGGTATAAATCACATAATTTAGAGGAATGACTAGCTGAACACTCCACTTAACATTGTAAAGACTTCATTAAATTTTCAACCAAGGTTTGTAAACTTATGATGGTATTGCACTATATGTGCGTTCAAATACCTAAGGTTACCTAGGTTATTCTATTAATTGTATTCTACGTGCTGGAAAATCACTGAAACACATAACAGTGAAAGAAGTAAACTGACGCTAATGGCTACGGGTGCCTACACAATAATTTGTAGCTGAATTACTATTAATAGGGAATTGCTAAAACTAACTCAAAACTATTCAAAACTGGTAACTAAACTTAATCTATCCTCTAGAATACTACAAGTCAATTGAATGAATTCATGTACATGAACAATCATTACTGGTAATCAAAATATGAGAATATATTCTAACTTCCATGCAATTCATGAAGTAATGATAAACAAAAATAACTGCTAAACAAAAGTAAAACAACTATAAATGTAGTGAAGAACAGTTACCTTGAGTGGCCTGCTCAAGTGGTTGTCTTCACTTAACTAAAACCAAATCTAAATCTTAGATTCTACACATCCATATGAGCTTGAACTTCATTCATTATAAATTCCAAAAGATCACATAAAATCTTGTTCAAAGATTGTATTCAAGAAAACCGTTTTTCAATAATCAACATGTTTGTAGATTACAACTGAAAACTAAGAAGTAACTAATAACAAAACACTTAACCAACTAACTATCTAGAGACTCAACCATTGACTTTATACAAGCATGAAGGAGTTTATTCTAAACACAAATATTTACTGAAATCAATAACTACAACTCCCTAGATATCAAAGTATGTAATTAAGATTGAATTATTTAAACTGCAACTAAAAAGAAACAAGAGTTCAAATGGGATTAAAACTTTGCAAAATAGATTTGCATGTAGAACACATAATCGTTTATTCAGAATCCTATCAATAGAAGAATTATTCTTCTTCAACTCATTTTTAACTGTCATAATGATGCATGACTAACTCCATCAGGTATCTCCACATGGTAGTTATTGCACTCAACTTGTTCTGGCACTTCCCCTATTTCATTGTCCATGTCCTCCTTTTGTTGCAGGCTATAGTGTCTTCTTGGGATGCAAGAGGTTAATCCACAAAACACATACACAAAGTTAACTACCATGATTAAACACAAAATTCCAACCACATTTCATACATATCCACATATAAATCATGCAATGCTACTATATCATAACTATATTTCCATTACTATAATTCAGGTCCAAGGTTGTATAATAAGCATAAAAAGATAGTATAGCATAGGAATATGTTTGAAAGGATTGTCTGATAATGTTTGAAAGCATGCATTAAAAATCAAAAAATGAACTATTAAATAGACTCATCAATCCTCATTGTGGTTTTTCCCTTCTTGGGTTTTCCATGTAAATCTAGTGTTCTCGTGTGCATGGTGTTAAGTTGTTTAAGTTTATGTTATTTGTTTTTCATGCTAATTCATCATAACAGATTAAGGGTTTAATGAATGTTTGTGGATCTAAATGTTAATGAGGTTTTGATGTTTTGATAAGATACAACTGATTCACCCCCCTCCTAGTTGTCTTGTTCATTCAATAATTAAGAGAGATCATGAAGTTGCAAATTGGTGTATGGATATGTATTTGTACATAGAGATTGTAAAGGACATTGTATGATTTTGGTGGAGGTGCTAGGTGAGTGGTGGGATGAATCCCATGAATGAGAAGAAGAGAAAAAAGAGTATTTGGTGGAGGAGGATGGACTATGGTGGACATGAGTCCATGAGGGGAAGGAAGTAGAAGATGTCACATTATTGGAGGAAGATGGTGTGTGCTCTAGCAAGATGTTGGAAGAAGAGGAAGAAGGATTGATCTTGAGCAATTTGGATAGTGATGGAGTTTGTTGCAGGTTGGTTGCAACTTGGAAGAGTAGTTTGGCTACTCCACCTTTGTGAGCCTATGCTCACAAATTTCCCACTCGGCATGTCTGATGCAAGAGCATTTGGGTAGATTGGTGATCCACATCACCCAAAATGTTCCAGTTTGAATTCAAGGTTTTGATTTTGGATTTCATTTCTAGATTGGAATTTCAATTTCATGATCATTGAGGCATATTTGAGCAACTTTTGTCATTTCATTTGAAAAATGTTATATCTTCAATTTTGGTGAAATGAATTTCATATCCAGGTTAGATGATTGATTATTAATTCATTTTCACTTAAACCAGTGTGATTTCTTTCCATAGTTTGATCGGAAATTGACTTCATTGAAATTGACTTCATTGCAAATGAGTAATTGTTAGTTTTATTGTTCCATTCAACATAGGTAAATAGTATTTTGAATGTTAAGAATATCTACAAAAGAGAAATTGTGCAGTTGGAAAATAAGAGAAAATATTAAAACTTTAGCGAAAAGGAGAAAAGAAGGGGTCACACATAGAAATAGGCTCAAATAAGCATTAGAAGAAAAAAGAAAAGAAGACAAAGAAAACACAACCATGGAGGAAAACATAGAGGAACACTACATATGCATAGAGGAAGGCACACCAATTTTTTTCAAAGGGGCATCTCAAAATTAAAAAGGAAAAAAGAAAGAAATGCATATATGGAGAGGTGCACAGTTGGAAAAGGTAGAGGGGTTGTGTAGAAGGCAACAAACAAGTCACTAAATAGTTGGAAAGGGGTTGCACATTAGATGAAGTTTTTAGGTCGAAAAAATTAATTGTACGGAGATTAGAAGGGCGATGTAGCATAGTTAAGAAGAGGTTGCTGTGAAAATTCAAAGAGAAAGAGGGGGTAGGCATAGAGAGAAGTCGTGCCATTTGAAGAAATTAAATCTTAATTAAAACACATATGAATAATGAAAAGGGGATGCTTAGATGTTTTAAACTATAAATTTTAGATTTAAAAGAGACTTTAATTTTATTCAAAGTCGAGATAAATAAGAGCTACACATTGATAAGAAGAAATGTACGCCACATAGAGGATAGGTTGCCAAGTAGTGGTAGATCTGAACAATAATGGGCTGCGCCATGTACTTAACATTTAAATTTACAAACAACATATGAAAAGAAGGAAATGAGGGACAACTAAAGGCATGGAACAAAAAGAAGAAGATAGGAGGATCATGTTGCCTAACAAAAGAGAAAAGGATTGATTTGGAAGAGACTACACATATGAGGAGTCGAGCCAATTAAATTGGAAATTCATTAATGGTTCCAACTACATGAAGGATAAGAGGGGGTGTGTGAGAAGTTAAAGACCACAACAAAATTTTAAATTGATGAAATGTGATGAGTCCAATTAATGGCTCAATTTTGATAGGGTTTATCATATATTTGTTGTTGTTACTATAGACTTTGGCACCTGGTTGTTGACATTCTCCATGTTATTTCCTTAAATCCATAAACCTTGGGCATAAGCTTATCCCTGTGACTTTTAATGACATTAACATGCTATGTGAATTATCTATGTTAATTTTACATGTGGTTGAATGGATATTACTTTAAGGTAATTATGGATATGCAATTATTTGTGCATGCTAATGTCATTATGTAGGTTCACATTAAGATGCTGATATAAACAAAGCTTGCAAAGTGGAAGAAACTCCTGCCAGTTGGTCGGTTGCTAAGAAAGTCAAAAAGATGGTCATCAAGAGGTCAAAGGAGGGAAAACTCTCAATGGAGGGAAATTCCTAATTCGA
The DNA here is from genome assembly GCA_007258455.2 of Sequoia sempervirens. Classification (NCBI taxonomy): domain Eukaryota; kingdom Viridiplantae; phylum Streptophyta; class Pinopsida; order Cupressales; family Cupressaceae; genus Sequoia; species Sequoia sempervirens. The sequence continues at coordinate 76,436 of VDFB02002229.1, read as the reverse complement.
ATGAAAGATTGTAACTACCTTTTAATGGTCATGTTTTTTAGTTGAGAAAATATAGGGAGTGTGTTGTGCTAGATTCTCGTTGGGGAAAGTCTGCTTTGACCAAATCTGGCACATGCATAACTTCCTCCCTCTCTTTTTTATGTTTTCAATAAATAACATCCTCCTATTTTGTTGGAGTCGACTGCCTAGGTAGTTAGGATTAATTAGAAGTTTTTCCCTCTATAAATAATGGTTGGATGCCCCTTTTCATAAGGTTGGATGTTCTAAGATTGTACTTGCATTTCCAGTTTAAGTAATACAATCATATTGTTGATATGTTGTAATTATGTTTTCAAGGAATAAAATAATATTTTGATTTGTTGCATTTGAGTTAGCTTAAGGAAGACTCACTCAAGGAGGCCCACTTGGTGAGAATTCCACCCATTTAGTTTAAAAGTTATTTTTCTATTCAGTAATTAGTTTCGGTTTCAATAGTTGTCTATTCCTACAACCACTGGAACTCTGTTTTGTGGTTGTTCTTGTAGCCAAGGAAGACAGAGTAGTTTCCTGTCTATTTGCTAAGATTTCTATTTCTGTCATCAATTTCCAGTCCAGTTATTGATGCTCAGTGTAGTTGGTGAATCATGTTCAGTGCTTATGTTAATTTATTTCTAGCATTTTATTTTTGCTATTGTTTCTTTTCTAGTTTATGGATGACTACAGTGGAGTCCTAGTGCACATACAGTGTTGACCCATTTCAATTTTACATCCCTGGGTTGAAAATGAAATGCACCTTCATAATGAGTAAGATAGTTGCTTAGTGTAGATGCCTAATCTCCAAGTTATAGCTCTTAGGGCTTAGTTATCGAACCATTAGAGGAGGCCAACATTTTTGGCGCTGTTGCCGAGGATGGTTTCAAACTAGGAAGTTATTTGGAGTCATTTGTAGTTCCTTTCTTGCTTTAGTATCTTTGAAGTTTGTTCTTAGCATGCCCTTCATTTAGAAAAGTAATGATATGCTATTCTTTCACCAATTATTTGTGTGAGTTGGTTGATACTGAGTTAATACCACATGCATAGAGGTAGGAGAAGAGATGCTTATGGGAGATTCCTTCCTAATGACCCTAATCCTGATAATTAGCTAGTTGAGTTTCAAAATCTTCCAAGAGACGAAGAAGAAGAGGCACATCCTTTTGCTGATGCATTTCCCAATTTGACCAGTTCTAAAACTTCCTCTGAAGACCAAGCTTCCCAAAACCTGATTGAGAATCCATTTGCTTTGGAACTCCATCAAGCAGGTATGGTTGATGCAAATTGAAAAAAACCCAACCAACCATCTTTTCCATTTCCTATAACTCATTAGAATGAAGTTGATAACCTCAAAAAAATCCCTTTTTCAGTCCTTCCTAAGTTCTATGGGCTTGTCATAGAAGACCTTGACACTTTCTTGTTTGAGTTTGATATCCTCTACAGAAGCTATGACTATACCACTGATGCTCATAGGCTTAAGTTGTTTCCTACCACCTTGAAAGAAGCTGCATTAAGATGGTTTATAAGCTTAGGTAGGAATACTGTAGAGACTTGGGATGATATGAAAACAAAGTTTCTTAAGAAGTACAAATAATATTGTAGGGGCAGTGATATGAGAGGAGATGATATCTTTAGGATGCAACAAAAGAAAGATGAGAATTTGGAGGACTATATTTCAAGGTTTATGTTTTTCCTGTAGAAATCTCCACATCATACACTCAATGAGGAGTCTCAAAATTTGCTCTTCCTTAGAGGGATTAATGAAAGCTACATTGATGCTCTAGACCTGATGGGAGGAGGAGATATCACCCAAGTTCCTTGGGATGATATTAAGAAGATATGCTAGAATTACTCCAGGGAAGCTCTAAAGAAAGGAAGAGGTTACCAATCCTTTATGGGAAAATCCTCAACCAATGGAGTTTCAAGGATGGAGATTACTCACTTGTTGGCAGATTTCAAGCAAGAAATCATAAACAATCTAGCTACTCGGCTAGATACACTTCAAGCAAAGAAGAAACATGAGGAGGCAGAGGAAATGTTGGCAGAATATTGTCCTCATTGTAGACAAAAGGACTACAGATGCAAGATGGTAGCCAACATTGATAGCAAGAAGATCCCACTTGAGTTCAATCCAATCTAGGGTGATGATGATCAAGTCTACTACATTGCACAAAGGAGACCATGGGCCCCAAGACAAGGTATGCCACCAGATCCATTATCTTTTACTAGGCCTTATTTCAATTCTTATGCATCTAGTAATCAATGGAAACCCCCATACCCATCCAACTATGGAGGATATCCACCTCAGCCTTGGAACAACCTCCAAACACTTGGCCCAATCACCAAAACTCTCCACCCTAGTGGTAGCAATTGCAGGGGAATTGGCAACCACCTCCAGGAAACTTGCAACAAACATCCCAATGGAGGGGAGGATAGCAATGGCCAAACCAGACAACTAACTACATGCAGTCACCTTCACAACCTCAACAACCTGCTATAATGCCTCATACTAGCTCAAGTTATATCACACCTAAACCTACTCAATTACTAACTCAACCCACACCCAACCCAAATAACAAACCACAAAAACAACCAGTATACTCTGCAGATCCTAACCAATTCCCTAAATATGTTGTGAGTGTGAGTGATATTCATCTACGTTCAAGAACCACTTTGTCAACTCCTTCCACTCCTATCATCACCAAGCTTCCTGTGGAAGAAGAGGAGCATCAAAATGTCCCTATTTAGCCAAGTGTGCCTAAAAATCCTGAACCATTTCAGCAGATTGATCAAGACCCGCCATTACCTCAAAGGTTAGAAGTTGTTAAACAAAAGGAAGATGAGGAAACAATCTTTAAAATTATGGATTAGCTGAAACACATATGCGTTAAGATACCTTTGTTCGAGGCCATAAAAGATGTCCCCATATATAGCAAAGGAATCAAGGAAGCATGCCTCAAAAATCCATGGAGGAAAAAGAAAGACCCCACTACTGTTCATGTGGTGGGATAGTTGGCAAATATCATGCTTGGGAAAGTTGTTCCTAAATACACTGACCCAGGTAGTCCTGTGGTAGGATTTTTTATAAATGGAATCCAAATAAAGAATTCTCTAATTGACTTGGGAGCAACAATAAATGTGATGACTAAGGACATCCTGCAACAACTAGATGTTGCAAATATGAGACCTACTCCTACTGTCCTGCAATTTGATGATAGTTCCATTGTCAAACCAAATGGTATAGTAGAATACCTTGTTGTAACTCTAGACTCTTGGGAGTACCCAAAAAATTTCATGATCCTCTCCCCTAAAGCTACATTGGGAGGGTATCCCATTATTCTGGGTAGGCCGTGGTTAGCCACAATAGATGCTTACATTGGATGTCGGTCAGGGGACATGAATATTTCTAATGGAAGAAGCACCAAAAATCTTGTTCTCTACCCTCATGCTCAACCATCCCATGATATGGATAACCCCATATGGCCACATGTTGGACAAGAGGCCGAGGAAGTCAATTCAGTGGCACAACTCATGATGATAGGAAAAAGTCCTTTTATGCATCTCCAGGAAGAAGATGAAGTATTGTCCCACATAATTCAGAACCATTGTGAGGTGCATGAAGAATCATCCACTCATGAATTTGGTTCTGTAGGTCCAGTGAAGACACTTCTATTTGCTCCTCCTGCAACTGAACTTCCTGCAATAACATATATGCTTCATACATTATTGCCACATGAGTTAAAAATTCCAAGCATTAGTGAAACAACTATGATTTAGTTAACCACACAAGTGCAAGTGTCAGAAGGAAAACATTTGAATATTAACAAGTTGAATCAAGAACAATAGTTGTCCCTGATAAACCTGATGAAGACCCATCAACATGCATTTGCATGGGATTACCATGACATGAAAGGATTGAATCCCAAGCTCTGTACTCATAGGATATATATCAGAGATGACTACACACTAGTAAGGTAGCCACAAAGGAGAATCAACCCTACATTGAGGGAGATTGTTAAAAGGGAACTACAAAAATTATTGGATGCAGGATTTATCTACCCTATCTCATATAGCCAATGGGTGTCCCCATTGGTAATTGTGCCTAAAAAGGGAGGTAAATGGAGAGCTTTTGTTGACTATAGAGAACTAAACTCTGCCACCAACAAGGATCATTTTCCCCTTCCTTTCATAGACCAAGTATTGGGTTCACTTGCAGGTAAGCAATATTTTTCTTTCCTAGATGGATTAAGTGGTTATAATCAAATATAGATTGCACTTGAAGATCAAGAGAAGACAACATTTACCTAACCTTGGGGGACTTATTCCTACTCAGTACTCCCATTTGGTTTATGTAATGCACCTGCAACCTTTCAAAGAGCAGTCATTAGTATATTTTTAGATATCTCATATGATTGTATGGAGATCTACATGGATGATTTTACTACCTATGGTGTTTATTTTGTAGAAGAATTAGAAAATATAAGAAATTTTTTGTAGAGATGTGAAGACCATAATCTGTCCTTGAATAGTGAGAAATGCTTCATGATGATGCAAGAAGGAGTAGCCCTTGGCCACTACATCTCTCAGAAAGGAATTTGAGTGGACCCAACCAAGATTGAGGTGATTACCAATCTTCTTATTCCTGCCAAGCAAAAAGATGTTAGAAGTTTCTTGGGACATGCAGGATACTATAGGCGCTTCATCAAAGATTTCAGTAAAATGGTATCACCATTGTATAATCTTCTAACTAAAGATGTTGAGTTCTAGTGGACAAAGGAGTGTGACAAAGCATTCTCTGATTTGAAAGTAGCCTTAACCCATGCTCCTATACTTAAAGGCCCTAATTGGGAACTTCCTTTTCATATTCATACAGATGCATCTGATTATGCTATAGGGGTTGTCTTGGGACAAAAAGAGGGAGAAATTGAGAATGCAATCTACTTTTTCAACAAAAACCTATAAGGAGCTGAGTTTAATTACACAGTGACAGAAAATGAAATGTTGGCAATCATCTATGCCCTTAACAAGTTCATGCATTACATAACAGGATATCGGATCTTTGTCCACATAGACCATGTAGCCATAAGATACCTCATGAATAAGCCCATGATTTTTGGTAGGCTAGCAAGGTGGTTGTTGTTGATGCAGCAATTGGATATCACTATTGTTGACAAACCAAGAAAGGTAAATGTTGTAGCAGACTTTCTCTCCAGATAGACTACATCAAAGGACACTCAAGTCATTGATGACTCCTTCCCTAATGAAAATTTATTCTCCATCAATGTGCACACACCTTGGTATGCAGACATAGCCAATTATATGGTTACAGGGAGAGTTCCCCCTCATTTCTCTCTAAAAGAGAGAAGGGTGCTTATTGATAAAACTTTTCCTTTCTCATGGATTGCAGGATGCTTATTTTACACTAGACCAAATCATGTAATGAGGAGATGTGTAAGGGAGGATGAAACATATGATATACTACATGCATGTCACAATGAACCATGTGGAGGACATTTTGCAGCAAAGAGGACAACAATGAAGATTTTTAATACAGGATATTATTGGCCCACACTTCATAAGGATGCAGGCAAGTATACTAGGAACTGTGATAGGTTTCAAAGGATGGGCCAACCAACTAAATATGACGAGATGCCTCTATACCCCCAGGTAGTCATCACACCATTTGATAAATGGGGACTTGATTTTGTAGGACCCATTGATCCACCATCAAATGGAAAATCCTACATCTTGGTTTGCACTGACTACATGACCAAGTGGGTTGAGGTTAAAGCTATGAAACATGCTAGAGATAATAAAGTTGGAGAATTTTTCTATGAAGAAATATTCACACATTATGGGGTTCTAAGAGAGATAGTGACAGATCAAGGGGCTCAATTTACATCAACCCTTGTCACAACATTGGTCAATGAATATAATGTAAGGCATAGGAAATCTACCCCCTATCACCCTCCAGCCAATGGCCAGTCTGAGGTGACCGATAGAGAGATAGAGGCTATCTTGACCAAAACAGTGGCTATTCATAGGAAAGATTGGGCAAATAGGTTGCCAAAAGTTATTTGGGCTTATAGAACCACTTGGAAGACAACCACTGGTTTCACTCCTTTTGAATTACTATATGGGAAAACAACCATGATGCCTATAGAGTTTGAGCATAAAACTCTTAGAATTGCACTAGATCTTGGGATAGAAATATTCATGGCATAGAAGGATAGAATCAGGTGGCTGAATGCCTTGGATGAGATGAGAAATTTAACCCTTCATCATACTAAGATAGTACAAAATTAGAGGGTTAAATGGCATGAAAAATACAAACAAGAAAAGAAGTTCCAGCCAGGTGACTGGGCACTCCTTTGTGACTCTAGGTATCAAGATAATGTAGACAAACTGTAGAACAGGTGGTTGGGACCGTACGAAGGTGCAGAAGTCTTCTCTAATGGTGTTGTTCAACTCACAACCATTGACCATGTCAGATTCAAGCTCTTGGTCAACAGTCGCTGTCTCAAGTTATATCATAAACTAGCTTCCAAACAAGAATTCATGCAACAATTTATTCAACACCAAACCTCTGAACTTCCTATAGCTGAAGGAAGCGGACCTAGTGCCCCTCCTTCTGACTAGTCAAGGTATGCATGCAATCACATCATAATAAATATTTCCACTTTTGTGGGAATCAACTTCTTCATCAATAAATCCATCTCCATCTTTTCTCTCTCTTCCATAACTTCACCATCACTTCATTCCATTACCACTTCATTTAATTTCTCAACTGTACTTTTAAAGGTAACCGGTACTTTCCTACACATTCCTTGTAAAAGATACTCCAAATTTTCAAGTACGTGCATGACAATCTATTATATCTTAATTATCTTAAGTGAATTTATTTAATTATTGTATATTAATGTTGATATTTCACATAGCATATATTTGTACTTTGTCCTGTCACATCATAATTACCACCTAGCTTGTGAGGACACATGCTCTAATTTAGGTTGGGGGGGAGTGTGAACCCATATGTCCACATGTCATACATGTCATCAAATTTGAAATGATCCAATTTGAATGAAATAGTTGAAATGACGGCTTGCATGTGTGATATGACATTGAACCGCCGCCATTTTCCTTGATGATACCCTTCATTTATGCTTCTTTATTGCCTTAGTCATAATCTTAAACGTCGCCAAAAAGGTAAATTTCATATGACATTAGCGTCAACACTACAAAAGAGTTGCAAGAAGAAGAAGAAATTAGGTTTTCAGAGAAAGATTGCAAGAAAAGAAATTTCGCATAAGTGTTTGCTTGATTGTGGGTAGAGACAATGGGTGGTCAGTTGATTAGGAATGAACCTACAATTCATGACGTGATACTGCAAGATGCACTTTCTTTGGCTGAATTCAGGAATTGTGGATGGTTGGACTACTTCTTGAAACTTGACAGCTTCAATGAGGACATTGCTTTGGAATTTGCACAGTCACTCTCTAATGGGAAGGCAATGGTAAAATGGCTAGAAGTGATAGCCATTGAGGAGAGAATTGCAGAGGTAATGGGTTTGCCTACTGATGGAAATCCATACCCTACTTACAGGGATGCGAGGTCAGCTAGGGCAGAATTCATTGAACCTAGTGATCCTCCACTGGTTGTAGATAAGCAAGGAACAAGGAGAACTCTGTCAAAAAAGTGGAAACAAGTTGTCTACATTGTTAAATATATCACCTGCAAGGGTTTCCAGTCATGCCTCCATTCTGTGCATTTTAAGCTCCTGAAACATATGAGACATGAAAGAAGGATAAACGTGCCCAATGTACTGAACAACCTCCTTACAATCATGGCAGCTGAAACGCAAAAAGGTAGGGACAATTCTATTTCTCACCACTATTTGATAAAATTGTTAGTAGAAAAATCTTTACAAGAAGTATCTGGTATGACATGGGAAAAATTTGTAAACATTGATTAGTTTAGACTATAAAATATGCATCCTAGAGGTCAACCTCAAGCTTGTAGGGTTAGTAGAAGTGAGAGGGTTGTGAAAACCACTCATGGAGCTTCAACCTCTAGCTCAAACCCTCCTGTAGCCGAATCAACAATAGAAATTGGCTCCTATGAATTAGAGTATTCAGATGAAGAAAGTTCATCCTCATACCCTAATGTTAATGTTCTTCCCAAAACCCTAATTCAAACTAGGGCTGCCATTAGAAAAGAGGAAGCACAAATGAGAGAGGCAAAAATCAGAAAAGGGAAAGCCAAGAAGCAAATGCCAAAAAAAGTAACACCAAGCCCTAGGAAACGGAAGGCTGAGGACACTGGTCTTCCTATAGCCAAAGAAAAACATAAAAAGCCCTAAGAAGAAATCAAAACTAGCTAAGCCAGCTATTGATATGCCTCCAAAAAGAAGCCCTAGGCTCAGAAGAACACCTAGGAAGGAGACAGAAGCCCCTATGGGGCATGCAAATGTTGAAGTGAAAGACATTTTTGAGAATAAGAAAACATAAGATTAGTAGAGCTTGCTACTATTGCAAAACATGTTGAAAATCAAGAGCCACTACAATCAGAGTAAGATGAACAAGCAAAATCACTGCAATTGGTGCCATTTGAACAACAAGAATCAGTGTGAGCAAAGATTTTGGTAGGAAAACATAAACCTCCCACTTTTTCATGGAATCTTGTAGCCCTGAACTTATGGAGTGAAATGCAAAGGAAAGAGGAGGAGTGGAAAAAGGAGAGACACAAGCTACAAGAAGAAGTTAAAAATAAAAATGCAAAAATTGAAGAAAAGAATGCAGAGATTGTTGCCTTGAAGGATAAGGTAGATAATGTGGTAGCTTTAGTACCCCAGATGATGGCATGCAAAACTCCTCCCAGAGTATATGCACTACATTTGAAGGAGCGACATCTTTCCTTCAAGTTGTCAAGGGTTATTTTAAGTTTAAGCCCTTCTATTGAAACTCCACATGGGTTTTTCCAAGCCTACCAATCTTCCCCTCTTGAAGTTAAAAATCTATTGTGTGAATTGTACCTGCATAATTATGTTATTCCTAATGATCATGACTGGAACCCATTACTATACATTGGAGATATCCATTTGAGGGCATTCATGTCATGGATCCAGAATGAGATCAGTTGGGGGAAGCAGTTTAAAACTTATAGGGAAAGAGAACTTCATACCCCCTTGTCTCTCAGAGATGAATCCAGTAACCCCTTAGACATTTATTATACATGGCACATAACTCTTTATCGACCAAGCTACAAAAATAGAATTATGCCTATTAGAGAAGAAGCATATTAGGAATATGAGCAGGTATCTGACACTATAGGGAAAACAGTAATGGGGTACCTATCACAGAGGTGGAATAGTTTGTCAGATCAATTGAAACAAGTTGAACCCCATTCTTTACAAAACTATGTTGCAACATGTAAACGATGTCCGTAGGTACATACAGATTGGAAAGATGAGGCAACAATATTGGCTTCCATTGACATTTCAACCACCCACTATGTTGTGGCTGGTACTCAATTACATATATTATCAGTATGAAATAGCTATAAAAAGGAAAAGGTGGAGCAGATTGGAAAACAAGCAAGGATTCTACTGGGATCCCAATTCAAATACTGCAAAGACTAATCTAGGACAGTTGGCAGTTGGTGACTTCAGAGCTTTGACTAGGCAAAGGAATAGAGCTCCCTCTGTCGGAGGACCAATAGAACATTAGGTTGGGGGGAATGATGAGTCCAGTTAATGGCTCAATTTTGATAGGGTTTATCATATATTTGTTGTTGTTACTATAGACTTTGACACTTGGTTGTTGACATTCTCCATGTTATTTCCTTAAATCCATAAACCTTGGGCATGAGCTTATCCTTGTGACTTTTAATGACATTAACATGCTATGTGAATTATCTATGTTAATTTTACATGTGGTTGAATGGATGTTACTTTAAGGTAATTATGGATATGCAATTGTTTGTGTGTGCTAATGTCATTATGTAGGTTCACATTAAGATATTGATATAATGAAGCTTGCAAAGTGGAAGAAACTCCTACCAGTTGGTCAATTGCTAAGAAAGTAAAAAGGATGGTCATTAAGAGGTCAAAGGAGGGAAAAATCTCAATGGAGGGAAATTCCTAGTTCGAATGAAAGATTGTAACTACCTGTAATGGTCATGTTTGTTAGTTGAGCAAATCTAGGGAGTGTGTTGTGCTAGATTTTCATTGGGGCAAGTCTGCTTTGACCAAATCTGGCGCATGCATAACTTCCTCCCTCTCTTTTCTATGTTTTCAATAAATGACATCCTCCTATTTTTTCAGAGTCGACTGCCTAGGTAGTTAGGGTCAATTAGAAGTTTTTCCCTCTATAAATAATGGTTAGATACCCCTTTTCATAAGGTTGGATGTTCTGAGATTGTACTTGCATTTCCAGTTTAAGTAATACAGTCATATTGTTGATATGTTGTAATCATGTTTTCAAGGAATAAAATGATATTTTGATTTGTTGCATTTGAGTTAGCTTAAGGAAGACTCACTCAAGGGGGCCCACTTGGTGAGAATTCCACCCATTTAGTTTAAAAGTTATTTTTCTGTTCAGTAATTAGTTTCGGTTTCAGCAGTTGTTTGTTCCTGCAGCCACTGAAACTCTATTCTATGACTATTCCTGCAACCAAGGCAGACAAAGTAGTTTCCTGTCTGTTTGGTGAGATTTCTATTTCTGTCATCCATTTCCAGTCCAGTTGTTAATGCTCAGTGTAGTTGTTGATTCATGCTCAGTGCTTATGTTAATTTCTTTCTAGCATTTTATTTTCAGTACTGTTTCTTTTCTAGTTTATGGATGACTGCAATGGAGTCCCAGTGCACATACACTGCTGACCCATTTCAAGTTTACGTCCCTGGGTTGATAATGAAATGCACCTTCATAATGGTAAGATAACTGCTTAGTGAAGATGCCTAATCTCTAAGTTATAACTCTTAGGCCTTAGTTATTGAACCATTAGAGAAGGCCAACAAAATGAATAATGTAGAATGAATAATTGAATTTAATATATGGTTGGAAGTATGAGGAGATGTCATTGATGAACTTGTTGGCAACATGAGCATGTGGAATGAGCACAAAGTATATATAGTTATGCATTATAGTGTTGTTATTGATGCTAACATTGTATCCCGATATAGACTATAGTGTAGATCAATTTGGGTGTCTTGATTATGTCTAACGATGATTGTGAGATAATTTTGCAAGAAGATTTGATCCGGTGTAGAAAATTATTGAATAAATTGACTAAGTGTCAATTCAAGTGATTTTGTGTATAGGGGATCCAGTATTTGGGTCCACATTGGTTCGTTGATAGAGATTTTGCTTTGTGCCTCTAACATATTTTTTTTGATTAATAGAGGAACCTAATTCCATAATTTCAACTTGTTTGGGTTTTTGGTTTTGAAGTTATGAGTAACAAAAGTTCGGCTTGGCAACATCAAACATTTCCAGTTCAATGCATATGTGTTGGTGAGTTCGCACTTCTCTATGGATTCAATTTTGGCTTTGCTAAGTTATGGGGTTATTTGTAGGTGTTAGATGATTGTGTATTCCAGTTGGCATAGATCTTGGAGGTCCATGCATCCAAATAAGGTTGTATGATTGGAAATTTTTATAATTAGGTCACTACTAGTGCCAACCTAATGTGTTAGGTGCATTGTAAAGGTTAAGTATGTGATGATCCATTATTTAGGTGCTATTTTAGGTCCATGCTGACCTATTCCAAATTGTTATAAGGTTTGAATCTTGGCATAGAGCATGTGTGGATAGATCTTGAGCCGACAAGCTATATTTTGTATATTACATCTAATTAGGCCGACCTAATTGATGTTATAGGTGAAGCAGATATATAAGTTGGATATTTTTTGGTATTTTGATGGTGTGACATGTGATAAGAGTTAGTGGATGTAAATTTTGTGAATATAGTGCAGATGCAAAGCAAAGTAGAGTGTTAATTCAAATCAGTATGAAGAGTTTTGAGTTTGTATTCTAAGCTCTGTTGGAATTGTATTTCATGAATGAGTTAGATGTAATTGTAACAGTTCAAATTTGGCTATGAGCCACAATCTCTTCTATCTCTCTTATTTCTCAGTGGGTAGTTAGTCCACTTGGATAGTGAGTCCACCTCTAGTGAGCACTTATGTAATATACTATAACCGATTATAATATATTGTGAGCCAATCCTCACCATGGATTTTTCCATTTTGGGTTTTCTATGTAAAAATATTGGTGTTCATGTGTTATGTGATGTTGTTAGATGTTTTCATGCTTTTCTTCATTACTGCAATTGAATATATTATGAGTTGAATGATTAAATATCTAATTGGTTCAAAATAATACTAATTCACCCCCCCTCAGTATTCTAGTTGTTCAACAAAATTATGGATATCAATAAAAGTATATGTTTGTGAAATTGAATTTGCTACCATCACTTTGGTGTAAATGGATCAGTTGCAATTGAAAAATGTAATTGTCAATTTAATATCGAATTGGATATAAATTCATGAATTTGTGTGAGGATTGGCTTGGACAACGAGAGTGAGTTTTCTGTTTGCATCAAATTCTTACCAAATGAAATAAAAATAATGCACCCTAAAGTATCAACAAGTGCCATTAGTCATATTTAAAGAAATTCTTAAATCTACACAACTAATTTGATGAAGATGATTATAAAAGAACTCTTTATTGCATAAATTAAACTAATTAGCAATATCAATGAGAATTCCTTCACATGGACAACCATGTATCATACCATACACATATAATGATCCATTTTAGTTGCTACAAGTGATATCCTCATAAAATGAAACCACTAGAGTAGCATGAGAAGAAGTTGTATATCTACAATGAACCATGAATATAAAAGAACTCATACAAGAATGTGAATGAAGGTCAACATGATGTTCATCAATTCCATCTCTATCTATATGCTTATATGCCATGTAACTATCTATATACTCATATACTTGGTTGATTTCAATAGTGTTGTTTTTAAATAGGGGAAGAAATAGAAGGATTGAACCACATCCTTTGCATGTATTATGTTAATTATATTTAAATACCATGCAACTTTGTGTATGATGCATATCAACTCTATGATAATTACAAAATACATTCTCATTATATCCCTTAGGTAGCCCTCTAGATGAATCTAATGGATGAATAGAGGAAAGAGTGATCATATTAGCATGCCATACATTTTGAAGCACATTATTCAAGGACTTATGTAGTTTAGTTAATTTTCTAAAATAAGGAAGCTTAAAATTAATAACATTAGAAGAAATAGCCACATGATTAGTACTAGGCTTATTTTCTCTAGATTATTTCTATAATTTTGAAAATTACACTGCTTTTGAAACTTATTAATTTAGGGTAAATTTGATTAAAATAATAAATCAATAAATACACCTAATTTAAAGATTTGGGACTAAGCTAACTATTAAAATAAATACACAAACATTAAATAAACATAACAATGAAATTGTTTTTTTTTTAATTTGACAATTTATTATTAAATTAAATAGTAAAAAGTCAATTATAAATTAATAAAATTTATTGTTCCATAAACTACTTTGATGAAGATGATCTCTTTAGGTCATATATTAAACTAATTAGCAATATTAATAAGAATGTATTCACATGGATAACCATGTATCAAACCATACACATATAATGAGCCATGTTAGTTGGTACAAGTGATTTCCTCATAAAATGAAACCACTAGAGTAGCATGAGAAGAGTTTGTATATCTAAAATGAACCATGAATATAAAAGAACTCATACAATAATGTGAATGAAGGTCAACATGATGTTCATCAATTCCATCTCTATTTATATGCTTATATGCCACGCCACTATCTATACGCTCATACACTTGTTTGAAGTCCATAGTGTTGCTTTTTAAATAGGGGAAGCAGGATTGAACCCATCATTAACATCCTTTGCATGCATCATGTTACTTATATTGAAATACAATGAAACTTTATGTATGAAGCATATCAACTCTATGATAATTATAGAATACATTCTCATTATATCCCTTAGGTAGCCCTTTAGATGAATCTAGGGGGGAGAGTAATTCTATTACAATGACATAAATTTTGAAGCACATTGGTCAAGGGCTTATGCATTTTTGTTAATTTTCCTAACTAAGGAAGCTTAAAAGTAATAATAGTAGAAGAATTAGCCACATGATTAGGACTAGGCTTATTTTCTCTAGATTATTTTTATAATTTTGAAAAGTATTTTACTTTTGAAACTTTGAAGGCTATGACTTTTCAAGCATACAAGGATTATAAGAAGATTCAAATTTCAATGCATTGGAAGCCAACAATTTCAATTCTACATTCTTAACATGAGCACACAAATCCATAAATGAAGAATAACTATTCAAATGTGTTCAGAAAAGAGATGGAGACATGTCAACCATGCCATAAAGCAAAAATAGACACAGTTCATTTCCCACATTGACCCTTAGAGAGAAACTCATGCAAATCAATTTCAACAACACTAGGAATATATTCAAACATGCAAAACCAACAACCATGAAAGATGAAACATAAGACATGAACACATAGATATACGTGGGGAAAACCCTTCCAGGTAAAAAAACCCCACACTCCAAAAGCCCAGATCGCCATTGTATTATTCAACAACAAAAATATAGTTACAATACAATATTAGGCTCACAGCCTTTCAGTGTTTACATCTTGTTCCATTATGGAGAAAATTCAACAACATAACCCATTGCGAATACCTCTCTCAGTGGGAGACATCTCATGACTACACAACCACACGACTTGACCACCAACCTCTTGACATTTTTGTCGCACAGTCGCTCAACCTTCACCTTCTACGAGATTCATCTCTCTCTTGACTTCCTAGCCTCGTGGCCAATTCAACAACCCCTCAGCCTACATCCAACCTCTCGACTTGCATCCAGCCTCATGACCTGCACCCAACCTCACGACATGCACCTAGGTTCTCGACCAGTCTGCACCCAGCATCTCGGCCTCTCTACGCCTGACCACCTGGTAACCTTGGTCTTTCTACGCCCAACCTCGTGGCCTCTCTATCTGCATCTAGCTTCTCAGCCTACATCCAACACCTCGACCCTCTTGGCTTGTTCGACGCCTAGCACCACAACATGTTCAATGCCTAGCCACTCGACCTTCGTGCAGCCTCTCGGCCTTCGCGTAGCCTCTCGGTCTTTGCACAGCCTCTCGGTCTCCACACATCCTCTCAACCTCCACACATTCTGGTTACCACTGCTCATTGTTTTCGCCACTCTCTACTTTGAGCTCTGAGAGAATCGTCTCTCAACCTTCACTGCATCCAGCCTCTTGGCCTGCAGCTCGACTTGTTCCCTGGTTGATTATCGTTCTCCATGAGATACTAGAGAGACTCAAGAGAGATGAGAGAATTTCACATTTTTTATCGCTTCGACTCTTCAATTGCCACACCCCTTAGGGTTTCACCTTGATCCACACGCCATAAAATACTGGTCGTCAGATAAGCAGTTGAACAAATTTCCACCATTAAACTTAGGGTTAGCTGCCCAGTCGAAGAGACATTCAATACTGTCTCACCGAGCACATGGGTCCAAATGCCATATGTCCTCCATGTCATCGCCACCTATCGGCCTTTGTCACGATCCACCAACCTTATCAGGTCCCAAGTGGTCCCCACAACCATTAGCATCCAAGTCGCTCAATTGTTGGAGAATCGAACTTCAAAACCTCTTAACGGAAGTTATGAAGTTCCCAGAATCTGTGACTTGCCAATAAAGGGATCGCCCTATCGCCCAAAACTCAAACTTTTGAACCTCTTAACAGAGGTTACGAAGTTCCCGAAACTTGTGACACGCCAACAAAGGGATCGCTTTGTTGCTCAAAACCCGAACTTCCAAACCTCATGTCGAAGGTTACAAAGTTCCTGAAACCCGCAACACGCCGACAAATAGATCGCTTCGTCACTAAAAACCTGAACTTCCAAACCTCATGTCAGAGGTTACGAAGTTCCTAAAACTTGCAACAAGCTAACAACAAAGGAAGTAGCCTTCCCTTCATATTCGCTAAGTCAGGAGGTTAAGAAACTTCAGAACCTCGCGACTCCAGTTAGATAAACTTGAAAACTAGCGACTTAACACAGACCGATGAAGGAGGAAAACAAAAATGCTCTAGGAAATTGATCAAGCCAGTAACTTGAGTCACAATTCTCAACATTCTCCCACTTGATGAAGAACTTATTGGCTTCTTCCAAAGCAAACACAAGAATCTTAAACAATGCTTTCGTGCTCCAACCAAGACACATGCAATGACATCCAAGATGACCACCAAATCAGGCAATAGTTCCAAACATACACCACGGGAAGAGGAACAAGCCAAGGCGTATATGCACCAATCTCAAGAACAGAAGCATCAAATACTATAGACGGTAAGGGCCCCAACATTGCCACCACTCCACTGTGCTCACGAGCTATACCGAAGCAACACAACTTTAACTTCAAAACCCTCAACACAAACACAACCATGAAGCCATCCTCTAGAAAACAAGATAGAACATCAGCTACAACAACAACAACAAAAATGATTGCTCCCATCCAATTGATCAACCCAAAATCATTGCTAAAGCTCCCACTTAACCATGACAGTGAGCTCCCCAAGCATCATGACCAAAACTTTTGCTAAACTAAAAATCCTCCAGGTCCACAACAACAACATGTCCATCTGACAACAATGCTAAGTAGCACCAAGATCTCCAAAACCAAGCAGATAAAACCATCACTGTCAAAAGTTTACACAAAACAATGTATCCAAGCTATCCATGACATCATGATACACGTGCTACAGGTCCCCAAAGCCAACTATTCAGGTACTTAGACACCATCCATCCTCTCATCTCAAAGCAACCACACCAATGCACAAGTGACCACAGACAAGGCCAGCTAACAAGTCTTCACCAACAATGAATCAACATCGTGGATATAGATAGTCCACTTTCGAGTTGTCTCACAACAAACATGTAGGTAAAGACAACCCACAACATTGCACAACCTGTAGATCCATTCAACAAAAACATGCAAACCCATCATCGCATTGGAAACAACAAAACTGAGATCTCAAAGAGAACAACAATGTAGACAACATGACTCAAACACTAGATCAATCACATATCCGATTCACCAATCACATCCACGACTCGAGCACCATAGTCGAGGAACCCACAAGTACCACCACAAGAATGCTGAGTGACCAAACACGTACCAACACTCCCATGTAGAGAAGACATCACACCTCCTCAAACCATGTCGAACTGCACCTACCTCATCTAGTCACACCCAAAAGCCAAGGTCTAGAAAATAGCTTAACAACAACTCCACATAGCCACAAGTTTTGTTTGACCGTGTAAAACCTGCAAAACCACATAGCCATGCAAGTACAAACCATCCTTAAAAGGAAACAATAGTTTAGGAACTCCAGGCCATTTTCAAGCCAACTCCAAAACCACCAATATGCACATGCATCTGGGAGACAGGCTATTACAGAAGCTTCCAGATCATCCAATGACCAACTCCATAGCCTTCATGCAACAAGGGTACTAGAAAAAACTGTGCCTTCCAATACCAGAACAAACCACCCAGCATAAGCAGATTACCCCATGACTGAAAATAAACCCAAGCATCTCTATATCATCACAGAGCCTCTCACGTAGACACCCAATATGAAAGCTTTTGCCACAACGCGACCATGAAGCAAAAAATATTCCACATGCATCAGGGTTATATCGCTGCCAACTCACGAGCTTTAGGTCACATCATTTCAATATGACCAACTCAAGTCTCTCCATCTTCACCATATTCCATGTTGCGTGTTGTCTCAAAAACTTTAACAAAAGATCAAAAATTTCCACTCCACAAAGGATCAATACATCAGTTGATTCCTCTAGATTTCGTCAAGCCTAACAGACTAAGAAATCTTCACAGAAGGAATACCTAGAACCAGCAACACACTAGGAAGAAACACATCCCAAAAGAAGGCTCTAATACCACTTGTTGGTATTAGGGAGTCCTAGACTCCACTCTTCCTGTTGTCCCACAACTCTGATACCACTTGTTCAGAAAAGAGACGGAGATGTTTCAACCATGCCGTAAAGTGGAAATAGGAACAATTCATTTCCCACATTGACCCTTAGAGAGAAACTCATGCAAATCAGTTTCAACCAAGAACAAATTCAAACACGCAAAACCAACAACCATGAAGGATGAAACAAAAGACATGAACACATGGATATACGTGGGGAAAACCCTTTCAGGTAAAAAACCTCACACTCCAAAAGCCCAAATTGCCATTGTATTATTCAGCAACAAAAATACAGTTACAATAAAATATCAGGCTCATGGCCTTTTGGAGTTTACATCTTATTCCATTCTGGAGAAAATTCAACAACATAACCCATCGCAAATACTCTCTCAATGGGATACATCTCATGGCTACACAACCACACGACTCGACCACCAGCCTCTCAACATTTCTATTGCACAATCGCTCGACCTTCACTTTTTGCGAGATTTCTCTTTCTCTCTTGACTTCCTAGCCTCACAGCTAGTTCGACAACCCCTCACCCTGCATCTAGCCTCTCGAATTGCATCCGGCCTCATGGCCTGCACCCAGCCTCATGACATTCACCCAAATTCTCGGCCAGTCTGTGCCCAACATCTCGGCCTCTCTGCTTGAATCTGACCTCTCGACCTACATCCAACATCTCAGCCTCTCTGCACCTGACCACCTGGTAACATCGGTATGTTCGTGCCCAGCCTTGTGGCCTCTCTGTCTGCAATCAGCTTCTCATCCTACATCCAACACCTCGGCCCTCTCAGCTTGTTTGGTGCCTAGCACCACGACATGTTCGACACCCAATCACTTGACCTCCATGCATCCTCTTGGCCTTCGTGCAATCTCTTGGCCTTCGCACGTCCTCTCGACCTCCGTGTATTCTGGTTATCGCCGCTCACTATTGCTGCCACTCTCCG
The DNA here is from genome assembly GCA_007258455.2 of Sequoia sempervirens. Lineage (NCBI taxonomy): Eukaryota > Viridiplantae > Streptophyta > Pinopsida > Cupressales > Cupressaceae > Sequoia > Sequoia sempervirens. The sequence continues at coordinate 57,356 of VDFB02002229.1, read as the reverse complement.
AGCTCTAAGAGAATCATCTCTCATCCTTTTCCACATCCAGCCTCTTGGTCTGCAGCTCGGCTTGTTCCCTAATTGACCGCCACTCTCCATGAGATACCAGAGAGACGAGAGAATTTCACATTCTCTATCACTTTGACTCTTCAACTACCGCACCCCTTAGGGTTTCACCTCAAGCCACAGCCATCAAATCTTGGCCATCAGATAAGCAGTCGAACAAATCTCCACTGTCAAACTTAGGGTTAGTCACCCAATCGAAGAGACATTCATTACCGTCTCACCGAGCACATGGGCCCACGTGCCATTTATCCTCCACTTCATTGCCATCTGTCGGCCTTCATCACAATCCAACAACCTTATCAGGTCCCAAGTGGTCTCCACAACCATCGGCATCCAAGTCGCTCAATCACTGGAGAACTGAACTTCAAAACCTCTTGACATAAGTTATGAAGTTCCCAGAACTCGCGACTCGCCGATAAAGGGATCAACCTATCGCCCAAAACTCAAACTTTTGAACCTCTTGATGGAGGTTACGAAGTTCCCAAAACTCGCGACATGCCGACAAAGGGATTGTTTCGTCGCTCAAAACCCAAACTTCCAAACCTCACGTCGGAGGTTACAAAGTTCCTGAAACCCGCAACACGCTGACAAAGGGATCGCTTCGTTGCTCAAAACCTGAACTTCCAAACCTCATGTCGAAGGTTACAAAGTTCCCGAAACCCGTGACCAGTCAAAAACAAAGGAAGTAGCCTTCCCTTCATAGTCGCTAAGTCGGGAAGTTAAGAAACTTTAGAACACTGCGACTTCAGTTAGATAAACCTAAAAACCAACGACTTAACATAGGTTGATGATGGAGGAAAACACAACTACTCCAGGAAATCGATCAAGCCAGTAACTTGAGTCACAATTCTTAACAAAATGCACACTATCCTTAATTGGTGACAATAATCTCTAAACAAAAATACTCTATACTTTTTAAGGAGGTGATGCTTCATATTAGTACATAAATACTTGAATCTAATCACATGATCTTTAATCATCTCATTAGGTCCCTAAGCACACTCAAAAAAATTAGAAATTGTAGTTGTGAAACCCATATCCACATGAAAACAATTAAGAAAAACTTTGGCCAAATTTGAAAACAAATGAATGTCCCATGACGTAAATCATGGAACTAATGCTTAGTATATTCCTTCGATGTTTGTTGAAACAACAATTGATGATTTACCTTCATACATAATTTCTCAACACACACCTTGGAAATATCACAAACATGTATTTGGTTCACCTTTTTCCATTGTACATGTAAAAATGTGGGCCACAAAACCAATAGTTAATAGGACTATGCTGTGCTAAAACATAATTTGTTGGAAGTTTGTGTTGTCATTGATGTCAAAAATTCTTTTTTGTTGCATCAATGTCAACAGGTCTATGAGGATATTGTTGGAAGTTTATAGAGATGCTTTGATTGGTTGCATTATGTCATCATTAGTAGTATCACTGATGTTAACCTCTAGTGTTGCTTTGATGAGCATGTATTGGTGATTGGTTATGTTCAACCTCTTGTGTGGTTGAGATGTTGAGAAGGTGTTCTAGATGATGAGAATGTGTTTGTGGTGCTTGGTTTCCAAGTGCTTTTGGGAAAATTTGAATAAAAGAGGAAACAATGTGGTGAAGAGTGTTCATTGCGACAGAGTGGTGTTCAGTGTTTTTCTTTGAATTTCTTCATTGTTGAAGATCGTGTGGTTTAGATATGTTGATCAAAGGTGTTCAAAGGTGTTATATCCAAAATTTCTTGTCCTAGATCATTGTGCAGAGAAATTTGTGTTCATTAGTGTGTGAATAGTGAAAGCAGTGTTGTTTAGGAGAAATGGTTTTGCTCTGCATTTCTATGTAGTTTGGTTTCTAGTCTTGTAGATATGAGGGTGTGCTTAGATTGCTCATATCTATATTTAGTTTGAGTTGTTTGTGTTTTGGTGCTCCACAAGGGTTGATTTAGGTGTTGTAGCGTTTGGAAAGTTAGTTGATTATGCAAAATGAATATGTTCTTCCGGTGTATGATGTCGTGAAGGAGTTGTTATATTTCAGGGTGCTGCTGGAATATTTTAGATTGTGTTAAGTGTTGTGTGTGGTCTATGAATCGTCTTTGGATCAAAGGAAGTGTGTACTTGATTGTTTAATGGTGTTAACATAGGTTTGACCAACCTTGGGTGTTTACACTAATTATGAATATGCTTCGATGTTTGTGGAAGTGTGGCATGGCATGTATGAGTGGATTTGGGTCTGAGTTAAGGTGTGTTATGGTATACCTTCATTCCTTTCCATCGCGGGAATGTTTTGGTGCTAACCTAATTTGACTTTGCATGGTTGAGGTGCATAGCTGACCTTGTGAATTATTTTAAAGGTTGAGGATGGTATAAATAAGTGTTGATTTGATAAAGAATTAAGTAGTGAAGTGTTGATATGTGAAGTGTGAAAGTGCAAAATGCAGTATGAGATTTAATGCCTAAGACTACAAGAAGCAGTGAGAAGAAGGTGTCTACATTCTACAAAGAGAGTGTGAATGTTTTGGTGAAGTAGTGGTGGATGTTTTTGTTGCTCTGAGATGGATTTCTCATTGTAACAATCTTCTTTCTTCTTCTTTCTAATCTAGCAGTGAGCCCTTCTTTTTTTGGGGTAGTGAGCCATTCGGTAATGATCCTATTGTATTCGGCGTTGCAATTACTTTTATATTATGCACTAATCCTCATTGTGGTTTTTCCTTTCTTGGGTTTTCCACATAAATATGGTGTTCTCACGTGTTTGGATGTGTTTGCATTACTGTTTCTCATGTTTACATTCTACTAATGCATGATAAGGGTTTGATGGTTGTTAAGGGTTTAAGGAATAATACATATTTGAATGTTAATGAGGGTTTTGATGTTTTCATGTACAACTGATTCATTCCCCCTCTTAGTTGTCTTGTGCATTCAATAATTAGTATCAGAGCAAGGTTCCTTAGAAGAAAGCTTAACTGCTTGAGGTAGATCTGGGATGGCGCACAAGAAGGAGGCTCCCCTATTTGATGGATTTGATTATGCATTTTGGAAGACCGGGATGGAAGGTTTTATCATTTCTTTGGGATTTAGAGTTTGGAAGTCTGTTGAAACTACATATACAATACCTACAAATGTTTTGAGTATTGATGATGAGATCAAGGCATATGACAATAATGACAAAGCAAGGTATGCTCTTTTAAGTGTTATTTTTAGTTTAGAACTTGTGAAAGTTAAGAATCTTAAAATTGTTGCTAAAATTTTGAAAAATATAGAAAGTATCTATGAAGGAGATGATAAAGTCAAGCAAGAAAATATATAGAATCTAAAGACTAAATTTGAGACATTAAGGATAACAGAAGATGAAGATATTACATGCTATGCATAGAGTGGACAAACTTGTCAATTCCATCAGAGGCCTTGGAGGAAAAATTGAAGAAGAAGAGGTGGTAAAGAAGGTACCAAGAACTATTAATAAAGCTTATAGTTATAAATTTTATGCTATTGAAGAATTTCAAAATTTAGATTAGTATTCCAGAGATTAGTTGTTTGGTACTTTAACAACTTTTTAATTGAGGGAGTTTGGTCTAAGAGATGTAAAAAATGAGACTACTTTTAAAGTTGAGAAAGCATAAAAGAATGAGGAATTTGATCCAGATAAGTTTGATGGGCTACAAGCAAACTTTGTGAGGAAGTTGAAAAAGTGCATTGGAAAATACAGAGGTAAAGTTACCCTTGAAATGTTTTCAACTATGGAAATATTGGTCACTATGCTTCAAGATGTCTTGCCAAAGCTTCAAGAGATAGACCTAAGGAGAATAAAGGTAAATCAATTAAGAAAAGTTATTATGTTAGAGAAGATTCCAGTATATCTGATGATGAATTTGATTACCCTGATGATGAAGATGAGGAATTCTTGTTCATGGTTCTAAATGTTGGAACTACTTCTACTAACTCTGAGAGATGTATGAAGGAAAGTGCTTCGAAAGCAGGTCATAATATTTAAGGAGTAATGGTGACTACTTTTCATGCTAGAGAAGAGAAGAACAACTGGATCATTGACAGTGGATGCTCAAATCACATGATAGGTAATAAGAGTAAGTGTGTTAATCTTGAGAAGTTTGAAGGTGGTTTAGTTAAGTTTGGTGATGACACATTTGCTAAGATGTGGAAAAGGTTCAATTATTTTTGATGGAAAGCATAATACAGATGATGTTCTTTATGTTAACGAGTTGTGACATAATATTTTGAGTGTAGGACAAATGTGTAGCAGAGGATATAATCTTGTGTTTTAGGACAATGGTTGTGAGATCAGAAAAAGGCTTCAAAACTGTGGTTGCAACTAGAAGGATAGATGGAAATGTTTATCAACTTAAGGGTGAAAATGGTTAATTCTTTGAGTCAAATTGATGACAGTTGACTATGGCATAGAAGAATGTGTCATATCAATTTTGATAGCCTAGTAAGGATCAATTCAAATCAAGTTGTGAGATATTTGTCGAAGATCACAAAGCTTATCAATGTTGTATGCAAGGAATGTCAGATTGGGAAGCAAGCTAGAAAGAGTTTCAAATTCAAAGAACAATCTACTATTGGTCCTTTGGAGTTGGTGCATATATATCTTTGTGGACCTAAAAGAATCATAAGTTTTCAGGGTGACAAGTATTTCATGTTATTAATTGATGATTATTCTAGGATAACTTGGGTTACTTCTCTCAAAGAAAAATCAAAAGCTTTAGATAAGTTTAAGGAATTCAAAGCTATGGTTGAGAATGAAATGGATATGAAGATCAAATGTTTGAGATCTGACAAAGGTGGAGAATTCACCTCCAATGAGTTTAACACTTTTTAAAAAAGGCATTTGTTAGCCCCTAAGACTCCTCAGAAAAATGGAGTTGTGGAAAGGAAGAATAGGATTGTTCAAGAAGCAACAAGGACAATGATGAAGGAAGAAAATCTATTGGATGTCCATTTGAGAGAAGCAATTCATATTGTAGTCTGCATGCTTAATAGAGCACAAGTAAGGACAAATAGTTTAAAGACTCCCTATGAGCTGTGATATGGAAGAACCCCTATTGTGAAATATTTTAGTGTTTGGAAGAAAATGCTATATCAAAAGAGATGAAGAAATATTAGGAAAGTTTGATGCAAGATCTGATGAAGGAATATTCCTTGGATATTCTACAAGAAGCAAGGCTTACCAATGCCACAACAAGAGGTTGAAAAGGATTGTTAAAATTGCAAGTGTCAAAGTGGATGAAGACTTACATAAAAGTTTAGTGATGATAGATGGATATGAATTAGATGAGTCCTCTTGCTGAGAAGAAGAGAAAGATGAAGGTAAGGAAAAAGAGGTGTAGGTTGAAGAGGAAGAAGCTCCAAAAAAGATCCCTAAGATCCCTGAGTACGTGCAAAAAAATCATTCTGAAGATTAGATTATTGGTGAAAAAAGTAGACGTGTGTTGACAAGAAGAAATGATGCTATGATAGAAGAACAAGTAAAATTATGTTTACTTTCCAAAGTTGAACCTAAAATAGTGATTGAAGCATGCAAAGATGAATATTGGATCAAGGATATGGAAGAAGAGCTAATGTAGATTGAGAAGAATTAGACTTGGGAACTTGTCCCAAGATCAACAAACAAGAATGTGATTGGAACTAAGTGGGTATTCTAGAACAAGACGAATGAGAGTGGAGAAGTGGTAAGAAACAAAGCAAGACTTGTGTGTAAAGGCTACTCATAAGTAGAAGGAATAGATTTTGAGGAAAAATTTTCTCAGGTGACAAGAATGGAAACTATTAGGATGTTTTTGGCTTTTGCAACACATAAGGATTTCAAAGTTTATCAGATGGATGTGAAGTCTACATTCTTGAATGGTGAGTTGGAAGAAGAAGTTTATATTGAACAACCAGAAGGCTTTCAGTTATAAGATAATCCTAATATGGTATGTAGATTGAAGAAGGAATTATATGGAATCAAGCAAGATCCTAGAGCTTGGTATGCGAGATTGGATAGGTAATTATTGCAGCAAGGACTCAATAAAGATACCACAAATAGTAATCTTTATTTCAAAGTTGAAAAAGATTAAATATTGATTGTGGTTGTGTATGTTGATGACATAATCTTTTGAGGTAATGAAAGAATGTGCAAAATATTTGCAGAAGAGATGCAAAAAGATTTTGAGATGCCTATGCTTGGGGAGATGAATTTCTTCCTTGGACTTCAAATCAATCATACAAAGAAAGGGATATTTATTTCACAATCCAAGTATATCAAGGAAATGTTGAAGAATTTTGAGATGGAAGACTCTAAAGTGGTATGTACTCCTATGGTTACTAATTGCAAACTGAGCAAGAATGATGAATCTCCTAAGGATAATGAGAGCAAGTACAAATCAATGACTGGAGGACTGATATATCTAACTTTTACTAGACCAGATATCATGCATGTAGTTTGTCTTGTGGCTAGATTTTAAGAAGATCCTAAAGAGTCACATGTGGCAAAAATAAAAAAATATTCAGATACCTAAAGAACACTCCAAAACATGGCTTGTGGTATCCAAAGGTTACCGATTTCTCTCTGAGTGCTTATACAGATGTAGATTGGGTAGGTTGTGTGGATGATAGAAAAAGTACAAGTGGTGGTGCAGTCTTTTTTGGAAACAAGTTTGTGTCTTGGCTAAGCAAGAAGCAAGATTCAATGTCATTATTTATTGCAGAGGTAGAATACATTATGGATGAAGAAAATTTTGAAGGATAACAAAGTGGCATATGATGAACCCATTTCTATCTTATGTGATAATACAAGTGCTATTAATATTCCAAAGAATTTAGTAATGCATTCAAGGACAAAACATATTTCAATTCGGTATCACTTTTTGAGAGAGAAGGTTGCAGAGAATGAGGTGAAGTTGGAGTATGTGCCTACTAAGGATCAAGTTGTAGATATCTTCATGAAGGCTCTTCCTAAGGATTATTTTGAGTCTCTCCTAGAGAAGTTGGGGGTTATTGCCCCTCCTTCTTCAATTGGATGCATGAGGATATGAATCTCAATATTCATTCCTTGTGTATGGATTGATGTTGGTGGCTACCACTCAAGGGGTAGGTAGTAGCATTATTGGTTGTTGCAATTAAGGGGAGTAAGTGTTGCCATTGTGTGGTATACAAGTGTTTTCCTTTATAAAAGGATATGTGTAGAAGTATGTTGTGTAGTATGTAGAGAAGGTGTGAATAAAACAAAGTGGATTAAAAGAAAAGGTAGTTGCAAAGTAGTTGTTGTCCCTTATAGGTGTTTCCTTTGAGGGAGATAAAGTATGTTTGTTCGATGCCAAAGGGGGAGAGATACAAGTGTGTCACCCTTTTCCATTGATGTCAAACAGGGAGAGAGAGTTAACTGAAAAGCCTTATGAAGGAGGAGAGAAAAGAGTTGATGAATGTGTAAGGGGGATAAGTGTGCACTATGGTGCAATACATGAGTTGGTGATTAGAGCTATTGTTTTTTTTGTTGTTGATAGTTTTTCCATGTGTTGTCATCAATGAAAAAGGGGGAGATTGTTGGAAGTTTGTGTTGTCATTGATGTCAATAGTTCTTTGTTGTTGCATTGATGTCAATAGGTCTATGAGGATATTATTGGAAGTCTATAAAGATGCTTTGATTGGTTGCATTATGTTGTCATTAGTAGTATCATTGATGTCAACCTCTAGTGTTGCTTTGATGAGCATGTATTGGTGATTGGTGATGTTCAACCTCTTGTATGGTTGAGATGCTGAGAAGGTGTTCTAGATGATGAGAATGTGTAAATGGGTGCTTGGTTTCCAAGTGCTTTTGAGAAAATTTGAATAAAAGAGGAAATAGTGTGGTGAAGAGTGTTTAGTGCGACAAAGTGGTGTTCAGTGTTTTGCTTTGCATTTTTTCATGGTTGAAGATCTATCTATGTGGTTCAAATATGTTGATTAGAGGTGTTCAGGGGTGTTATATCCAAAATTTCTTATCCTAGATCATTGTGTAGAGAAATTTGTGTTCACCAATGTGTGAATTGTGAAAGTAGAGTTATTTGGGAGAAATGGTTTTGCTCCACATTTCTTTGCAATTTGGATTATGGTCTTGTGGATATGAGAGTGTGCTTATATTGCTCATATCTATCTTTAGTCTAAGTTGTTTGTGTTTTGGTGCTCCACAAGGTTAGATTTAGGTGTTGTAGTGTGTGGAAGGTTAGCTGGTTGTGCATAATTAATATGTTCTTCTAGTGTATGATGTTACGAAGGAGTTGTTGGATTTCAAGGTGTTGATGGAATATTCTAGATTGTGTTAAATTGTTGTGTGTAGTTCACAAGTCATTTTTGGATCAAAGGAAGAGTGTACTTAATTTTTTAATGGTGTTAACATAGGTTTGGTTGACCTTGGGTGTTTACACCAATTGTGGATATGTTTTGATGTTTGTGGAAGCATGGCGTGGCGTGTATGAGTGGATTTGGGTTTGAGTTAAGGTGTGTTGTGGTCTGTCTTCATTTTTTTCCATGGCGAGAATTTTTTGGTGCCAACCTAATTTGAATTTACATGGTTGAGGTGCATAGTTGACCCGATGAATTATTTTCAAGGTTGAGGATGGTATAAATAAGTGTTGAGTTGATGGAGAATTGAGTAGTGAAGTGTGTGATGCAAAGTGTTGAGATGTGAAGTGCAAAAATGTAAAATGCAATATGAGCTTTAATGCCTAAGACTACTAGTCGCAGTGAGCAGAAGGTGTCTACATTCTACATAGATAGTGTGAATGTTTTGGTGAAGTAGTGGTGGATCTTTCTATTGCTTTGAGATGGATTTCTCACTGTAACAATCTTCTTTCTTTTTTCTAATCTAGCAATGAGCCATTGGTAGTGAGCCCTTATTTTTTTAGGGAAATGAGACTATTGTATTCAATGTTGCAATTACTTTTACATTATGAGCTAATCCTCACTATGGTTTTTCCCTTCTCAGGTTTTCCACATAAATCTAGTTTTCTCATGTGTTTGGATGTGTTTGCATTACTGTTTCTCATGTTTACATTCTGCTAATACATGATAAGGGTTTAAGGACTAATACATATCTAAATATTAATGAGGGTTTTGATGTTTTAATGTACAACTAATTCACCCCCCATCTTAGTTGTCTTGTGCATTCAACATAATCACCCACTCCCTATCTACTAGGTATGGCATCAACCTTGCATTCTACTCTATCAATATTTTGTGATTGTGGTGAGAACATAAGAAAGAAGATAAATAGTATCATAGGATGAGAGACAACTTATGGAACTAGGAGGAGTAGGGTAAGTGGTGGGAAGAATATAAGGGAAATATGAAGGTGGGCATACATGAAGAGATGTGATAGAAGGATAAGAAGATGTGATGATACTAGTAGATTAAGATGAGGGGATGACATTAGAAGGGTAGATTTGGATGGTTTGTGGGGGCACTAGTAGGAGAAGGTCTATATATACGAATAGAGTAAGGAATAGATGAATATTGAATCACATTAGAAGGAATAACATGGGAAACCTCAATAGCAAAAGTGAAAATGAAAGAGAAGGTTGGGCGGGAGGACAAGAAGATGCACCATACAAATAATTTTAAAAATTAACCTTAACCCCAATGGGTAAAGAATATTTAAACCAAAGGGCTTATTAACCAATAACGTGTGAAAATCACCAATCAACTATGTAGGGAAAATAACATTTTCTAAATTTACAATCTCATGAGAAAGTAATTATACAACAAAAGAAAAATCATGCCAAAATATTTGGTCTAAGTGTGCAACTTGATCAAAATCATTCTCCTTATTATGATATTAATCCATCATACTAGTAAAGATCTCATGATTTCAAGTCGTAATGGGATTGATACAAGAAATTCTTCTTAAAGGGAAGGTAGGATGACAATGAGATTTTAGCATAAAAACAATCCACAAACCTTAAAAAGGATAAAAAAGGATAAAACGTAAGGGTATTGATATAGATCACAACAAATAAAAAAAAAAATTAGAAATTAAAAATAAAGTTGAAGGAAAAAACCTTAATAGATTCACCAAAATGAAAGAAAGAAAAAAATCTCTTATTGATTTAGGATAAATTTGATTAAAATAATAAATCAATGAATACACCTTGATTAAAGAGTTGGGACTAATCTAATTAATAAAATAAATACACAAACATGAAATAAACATAACAATGAAATTTCTTTATAATGTTTTTTAGATTTTAAAATTTATTATTAAATTAAATAATAAAAAAATCAATTGTAAATTTAAATTTACTGTTCCATAAACTACTCTGATGAAGATGATTATACAAGAACTCTTTAAAGTGCATACATTAAACTACTTAGCAATACAATAAGAATGCATTCACATGGATAACCATGTATCAAACCATGCACATATGATGAGCCATTTTAGTTGCTACAAAGTGATCTCCTCATAAAATGAAACTACTAGAGTAGCATGAGAAGAAGTTGTATATCTACAATGAACCATGAATATAAAAGACCTCATACAAGAATGTGAATGAAGGTCAACATGATGTTCATCAATTCCATCTCTATCTATATGCTTATATGCCATGTCACTATCTATATGCTCATATACTTGGTTGAAGTCCATAGTGTTGTTTTTTAAATAGGGGAATAAATAGAAGGATTGACCCCATCATTAACATCCTTTACATGCATCATGTTACTTATATTTAAATGCCATGCAACTTTTTGTATGATGCATACCAACTCTATGATAATTACAAAATACATTCTAATTATATCCCTTAGGTAGCTCTCTAGATGAATCTAATGGATGAATAGGGGGAAGAGTAATCATATTAGCATGATATAAATTTTCAAGCACATTATTCAAGGGCTTATGTAGTTTTGTTAATTTTCTAAAATAAGGAAGCTTAAAAGTAATAACATTAGAAGAATTAGCCACATGATTAGTATTAGGCTTATTTTCTCTAGATTATTTTTATAATTTTGAAAAGTACTTTGCTTTTGAAACTTTGAAGGATACGACTTTTTAGGCATACAAGGAGTATAAGAAGATTCATTTTTCAATGCATTGGAAGCCAACAATTTCAATTCCACATTCTTAACACGAGCACACAAATCCATAAATGAAGAATAAATATTCAAATGCACACTACCCTTAATTGGCAACAATAATCTCTAAACAAAAACACTATAATCTTTAAGGAGTTGATGCTTCATCTTAGTACATAAATACTTGAAGCTAATCACATGATCTTAATCATCTCATTAGGGCCTTAAGTACACTCAAACAAATTAGAAATAGTAGTTGTGAAACCCATATCCACATGAAAAATGATTAAGAAAAACTTTGGTCAAATTTGAAAATGAACAAATGATCCCATGAGGTAAAGCATAGAACCAATGCTTAGTATATTCTTTCAATGTTTGTTGAAATAACAACCAATAATTTACCTTCATACATATAGTTTCAACATACACCTTGGAAATATTACAAACATGTATTTGGGTCACCTTTTTCCATTGTACATGAGAAAGTGTGGGCCACAAAACCAATAGTTAATGGATATATTGGTCAATATTAAAGGCAATAGGACTGTGCTATCTTAGAACATAATCATCCACACCCTATCTACTAGGTATGACATCAACCTTGCATTCATACTGTATCAATATTTTGTGATGGTATATCAAGGGTGGTAATAGGGTTAGTGGCAGTGGGAACATAAGAAAAAAGAGAAATAGTAGAAATAGGATGATAGATAAATTTATGGAACTAAGAGGAGCATGATAAGTGGTGGGAAGAATACAAGTGAAATAGGAAGGTGGGCATACATGAAAATACGTGATAGAAGGATAAGATGATGTGATGACACTAGTAGAATAAGATGAGGGGATGCCATTAGAAGGGTAGATGTGGATAGTATGTGGGGGCACTAGTAGGAGAAGATCTAGATATGTGACTAGAGTAAGGCATAGATGAACATTGATTATGCTAGAAGGAATAGCATAAGAAACCTCAATAGTAGAAGTGACAATGAAAGAGAAGGTTGGGTGGGAGGAGAGGAAGATGCACCATACAAATAATTTAAAGAATTAACCTTAACCCCAATGTGGTAAAGAATCTTTAAACCAAAGGGCTTATCAATCAATAATGTGTGAAGAGCACCAATCAACTATGTAGGAGATAGAGCACTTTCTAAATTTGCTATCTCATGTAAAAGTAATTATACAACGAAAGCAAAATCATGCTAATATATTTGGTCCAAGTGTGCATCTTGATCAAACTCATTTTCCTCATTATGATATTAATCCATGATACTAGTAAAGATCTCATGATTTCGAGTTGTAATGAGATTCAAGACAAGAAATTCTTCATCAAGGGAAGGTAGGATGATAGTGTGATTCTAGCATAAACACAATACACAAACCTTAAAAAAGATAAAAAAGGATAAAGCATAAGAAAGGGTATTGATATAAATCACAACAAATCAAAGCCTTAGATACAAAAGAAATTAGAAATTAAAAAAAAAATTGAAGGACAAAACCTTAATGGATTCACCAATTTATTATTATTTAGAGAGATAGAGCATACTAATCTAACTATTAAAATAAATCCACAAACATTAAATCAAAATAACAATGAAATTGCTTTGGGGTGGCCTTCCCCTCCTCCTCGAGTTGTTTTGTGGTGGCCTTCAGGGGGAGTTTCTAGTGGTGCTTTTGGTTGGCCTTCTGGTGAAGCTCCTAGTTAGCTGCTTGCTGACTCTTCTAAGTGGCTCTTGCAACTAGATTTGGCGATTTCTCCCACTTGGCAAGAAGATAAAGGAAATGATGACGAAGGTCGGGCCCCTCCTGATGACACCCCGAACCCTGCTAACATATGGGGTAAACTGGATGACAAGGACCCTCCTACTACTGGTGGCATTGCTCTCGCCGCTTAGCCAACTTTGTTTTTTTATATGTTTCAACTTCTAGACTAATCCCATGTAATTCTTTTTTTCAAATATATATTCATTAAAAAAAAAACTTTGATGTTCCATAAACCACTAAAATCTTGTTGAGCAATGATTGAGACACAACACTTTGTAGAATGTTGGGCCGATCAAAACCTCTGTGCAAGTCGGCGGTGGTTTACAATTTAAAGCTTCTTCATCTTAGGTGCGAGATCGGTAGATGGAAGTCTCCTAAGGAAACGTGGGAAGAAAGAACCTGCATATTCTGCAATAAGGGGGTGGTTGAGACAGAGCGACACTTCCTCATGGAATGCATAGTTTATGAAGACATCCGTAAACAGTATGCAAATAGTTTGGGTATGGACGATATGCAACAGTTATTCGAGGAGGATAAGATCAACCAGACGGCCAGCCTTCTAGTCAAAATCAATAGTAGGAGATCTGATTTAGAAAAGAGCATGAAAGAAAATTACGCTGTCTTGGTCCCATAGACTGTTTAGTCTCGTGGACGTCATTAAAATCTTTCATTCATTCATTCATTCCTGGATTAGTTTAGGGTAGCACGTGACTTCCCCTCGTTAAAAAACAATAATTATATATATACATACTAACATCACTCTAATTCCTCGTAAACCTCGTTAAAGACGATTAAAGATAAATAACATTATTCTAATACCCTTTCCAATTATTTGAAAACCGACCAAAATACCGCGCTCATTGTTTCATACTTTGCTTACGTATTACCTTAGACTACGGCACGACACGCGGCATTAAAATGACCAGACAATGGTAGCTTGAACAAATTCTCGAGAAAATTTCACGAGAACAAAATGTTCGCAGAGAACACGCAACCGAGAGACAGCCATATAAATTCCCGGTGCAAAATCTCAAAATGTACTTCGTTTCAGTCCGTAGTCTGCAATAATGTCGGCAATCAGCTTAGCTCTTTGTGGAATCAGCATATTGAAGCCCAAACTAGGCAGCCATGGAAACAAGCAGAGAGGCTGCAAAATTTATTCGCCATTCTGCTCCAATAAACATAAGGTTGGCCGGTCTCCAAATAGGGGAAAGGAAAAGGCAAGGATAAGTCGGGGCGGGGTTGTTTCTGCGACTATTGCTCCGTCTTTAAACCCCGATTTAACAGAAGATGTTGATAAAGGATCGCAATACTTGGAGGAAATTGAAGAGCGCACGGAGAAATTTACGTGGAAAGATCACTGGTATCCAGTGTCTCTAATAGAAGACCTGGACCCTAAAATTCCCACGCCTTTTCAGCTTTTAGGTCGTGAGATCGTTCTGTGGCAGGACGCCCAGGGCAATTGGAGAGCTTTTGACGACAAGTGTCCCCACAGATTGGCTCCTCTCTCGGTAAAATATATAAAAATCTGAAAGTGTTGCTTCTGGTTTTATAATTGTTGGTGCTTGGTTTTTAGAACTTTCTCATTAGTAAACATTGTAATTTGTTGAGCAGCTGTTTTCTTTTCGATGCTGCATGATAGACTGATTTTCCTAGGACAGGTCTAGTTTTCGGGCAATTCCACCCTTTTTAAAATAATCTGAACTTTATTTATGTGGTAATATATTGCAGTAATCGTTCTTTGAAAAAAAGATCTAGATAATTTTATAGGAATGACATTGTCAAAATTTACGAAGTATAGTATAGTTCGGTCGTCTCTCCTTGGGGAAAGCAACATATATCATAATCTAATTTTGACGGGAAACATAAAATTGCTGATTGACTATTAAGGAATGCATATTTATTGCAATTCTTAGTACTTTTTGTAGCGTTTTTGGTCGAATATTTTCTCTTCCTATTATTTGCAACTGCAAGTATATATATTTTTTTAAAGATGTTGCCAAAAAGCTAATCATTTGGAAAAATATATTCCCATAATTGAAAGAAGTGGTGTATGTATGGATGTCGATTGCAGGAAGGTAGGCTGGATGAGAATGGATGGCTCCAATGCTCCTACCATGGATGGTCTTTTAGGGAGGATGGGTCATGTGGTCGAATCCCACAGGCTGCATCTGAAGGACCAGAGGCTCAAGCATTGAGGTCACCTCGAGCTTGTGCAGTTAGCTTTCCTACACTTGTTTCTCAGGGATTATTGTTTGTATGGCCTGATGAGAAAGGCTGGGAAATGTCCTCCAAAACTAAACCTCCTATGTAAATTTCATATCCTCCTTTTTATTTATTGAATTTCAGGCAAGTTTTGTTTAAGCAACTGAAATGTGCACAAAAATCAGGATATGCGTTTAAAGATTACGAGCAATAATATTCTTTTTGATTTATGCAGGTTGCCAGAGGCATTTAATGATCCTCGATTTTCCACAGTAACAATTCAAAGAGATTTGTTCTATGGTTACGATACACTAATGGAAAATGTCTCAGATCCTTCTCATATAGATTTTGCGCATCACAAGGTACATAGGGAACTTTTTTCTTTTTCTTTTTCATCAAACAGTATATTTGTTAAACTTAAAACATTCGATGAAACTATGCCCTAGCTTATTTCCAAACTCTTATGTACATTTGATATTTCTTGGTTATTGGTAATTTGGCTTCGATGTTCTTGGTCCTCAAACTATGAGGGATCTTAACAAGGTAATTACTCAATGCCTCTAGCATGATAAACATGGCATCATGCATGCCCTTAAAGATTTGGAATGTGTATGTTATAAAGGTAATGGTTGTTTTGAAGGTTACTGATAAGCTACTTGTTAATTTAAAAGCATATGAGATCCACTTTGAAAGGTCATAATGGCTTTTTGTCTATCACATTATATGTTCAAGTTTTGTACTTTCGGGTTTTAAATTCATGACTAAACTTGGAAGAATATTGAATATTGCCAATTCACTTACAACAAAATCTAAGGGGTCAAGAGCTCCACAAAGCTGGGTTCATGGGGGTGAAAGTTGCATTAGGGTAAGGATTTTGAATGTCACCAAAGTCTTTTGAGGAAATCTAGGATGTTTGACAAAGCCCTGTTTGTATTAATAGAGTAATTTAAGTGACTGTTAAGTCACTAGCTATATTCAAATTGCTTCCATTCTCAGATCTAAAATTAGAAGGAATATAGGACCTTCTGTTTTTGCTCCAACAAATTAACTTCCTCTTAAAGATAACCATGATTGGTATAGATATCCAGTGATTTGATTTCAAGCTTTAATCTTGATATGTTAATTAATAGCACCCAATATATGGAATCAATAAATAGTTTCTTTTGAAGAAAATTTACCACTAGTATCTTGTGCCAAGTACTAGTTGAGATCAAATACATAGATCACTTTTGATTAGTGAAAGCACAAGAATTTCTGGTGTCATGACCAAACTTTTGATTAAATATGTAGATTGTACAAATTACTATTTGATGAATCTCACCATTACTTGCTGACAATGTGTACCAAACATTTGAAAGCAATTGTTGGATAAAGCAAATGGTACAATGTTAATCTAGCATCTTTGGAGAAATTAAAATGGAATAACATCAACTCAGCATTTTTTATCTGGTCTATTGAAAGGCTATGTTTTAATATGTGGTATTATGATGATTATGAATTCGAGAAAACTAACTAGTGCAATTGTTATTGCTTCATAAGTAGACCAAGCCTAATTTTAAGCTAGAGTATCCTATATTTTATCCTGAGGCACACTTTTAAGTTTGTTGTTGCATCCTACATAGACCATGTATGATAATGAAGATAATCTTCTCAATGCACTGCTCATAAGTGGAATACTTGCTAAGAAAATTGATCCTGCATAGTTGGCTTTCTTACTAAGGGAGGGAGAGTTGTTTGATTCTCTTTCATTGAGGTTCTTTATCATAAGCTTAGATATAATCAATTATTTCTTCACTTAAATCTTGATTTTCTTGAGTTGGGAACACTATAATTGATCATTTCCTCTATGTAATCCTTAATTGTAAAATTGCATAGGTGGGTACTTACTATATTGTAGTGTTATATATGAAATGCTCATTTGCCAGGACCTTTTGGGTTTGGGTCTAACCTAAGTTTAATTATTAA
Source organism: Sequoia sempervirens (assembly GCA_007258455.2). Lineage (NCBI taxonomy): Eukaryota > Viridiplantae > Streptophyta > Pinopsida > Cupressales > Cupressaceae > Sequoia > Sequoia sempervirens. The sequence continues at coordinate 40,332 of VDFB02002229.1, read as the reverse complement.
CTTATTTATTCATTACTCCTTTCTTAGACAGGAATTTTGTAGAGGTACACTTGAATATGAGGGACAATACAAAATGCAATTATGTACAATTTAGTTGGCTGCTATTATTTTTATTTAGAAAATCAAATTTAAGTTTAGTCCTTTCATTTGAGTCACATATCTAAAGGTTGGATTTTCTAGTTTTCTTGTGAAGAGACTTTACTTGTATCTGTGTAGCTAAATTAATGTTATTTTCATCCAATGTCATCCTATGAAATAATATAAAATGCATTCCCCTCCTTACCCAAAAAAAGAGAGTTAAGTTTTATATTGAAAGTTTCAACAAGGGATATGCCTCAAACTATTTTAATAAGTCTAACATCCTACATTTTTTTTATATTATTGTATTACTTGGTTTAGGTCTAGGAACCGTCAAAAAATGGGGTAAATCCCATATTGGCACATTGGTTGACAAACATAAAAATAGAACCTACTATATTTATCCATCCTTTCTATCTACCAAAATTGTTGTAGCCTCTACCCGAATTGATAAATATAGAAAACATACATATTCAAAACATGTGTTAACAGAAAAGTAAAATTATGCAGGCCTCTTCCCCACATCCTTAACACACTCAGTTCCGATTAGTACATTTCACATTTGGATTTGAGGCATTCAATGCCTCATCTTTGACTTTGTCTTCTTCCAATTCACAACACCTAGAGAATAGAGGAATGGCTTTATCAAGAAAGGATACCGGCAACTTCTTGGCTGTTGCCTCAACAACAATCTGTAGACATATCTGATATCTGCCTCTTCTTAATAGCATGCATGTCAATAATATTGCCAACATCGTCATGAAGAAGAAAGGAACTCACAATAGTGGAAAGCAAGGCCACACATGCCAGAGGCTGAGTGGCATCAAAGGTGTTCCATTGCCCTTTGGTATATCTCAGGTCCAACAACAATTTACCCATCGCCTCTCGGATGCACACACCAGGAGACCTGCCCAAACCCTTATCTAGCTCCCAAATTTGGACCACCCATTTTTGTAGCGTAGGGTCCCTTTCTCTTGGTCAATATACATCATAAAACCTGCAATAGCTTCCTCCTTTGATACCTTCCTCTTCCTTGGCCTTGGAAAATTCACCACCAATTTTCCTTTTCCTTGAATGTTGTCCACCATTTTACCCCCTTTGTGTCAAGCATCAACAACATAAACCATATGAAACTGCCACCAGAGAGCTCCCAATGCATGCAAAGAATGAGGAATAAATGAACCTCCAGCAATATATTAACAATGGAACAATGAATCCACCCTGACTATTGATTACTTCACACACTTCGCCCCCTACCAAATGTCTTGTTTGCTGTCATTTCGTCCCATTATTGAGGGATCCCTCCTACAAATCCTTTTGAATCAGTATAATGGCCTCCTAAGGAAAATTGTTCCACCATCTTTTAGAAGCATTGTCCCTTTTGCTCCATAGATCCATGCCTCTATTAGCTCCCTAGTCAGCTACCATATTCCCTTTCTTCCTAAATGTGAGAGAGAAACCTATGTTCCACTGAGTTTCCGGTACGGGGGAACAATGGGATGCATTTCAAGGACAGGATTTTTTAGGGGATTTTTGGGTCAAAATAGGTCAATATTCTAACTTCACTTGGATATCATCACATACTTCCTTTATCTCTAACATAGGAGGCATAAGGAAGTGCCATTTAATGGAGGAATCACTATTTTCTTGATAGTCACAAACCTTGATGCCTATGCTTTCTTCGAAGTGTGAAACAAGGGAGATAATTCTTTGATTCTCTTGAAGAGATTTATCCTCTAACCAACAACCCCTCTAGAATTTTTAATTTTGTCCCCTCTCCTCAGCTACAAATTTTGATGAAATTCCAAATGTTGGAGCCTTGGGGAAGAGCGTTGACATCCTTGAAAGGAGTATCGATCTTGTCAGTGAGATATTTGGACTGAAGAACCTTTCTCCGAAACTTATCTTTTTCCTCATAAATTCTCCAACATAGTTTGACGCTGTAAAGCCTTGTTCATCTTTTTGCATTGTTTGAGCCCTAAACCTCCTAATATCTTCAACTTATAGATATCTTCCCACTCAACCAAGTTGTATTTGTGTAAGTTTTCATTTCCACTCTAGAGAAAATTTCTTTGCATATCCTCTAGACCTTTGGCAACCATACTAGGAATCTGAAAAATAGACAGTGTAAATCGAGATGGAGGCCAAGGAGGCCTTGATCAAGTGATTCTATCGACCAATGTGAGCCATCTCCCTTCCATGAAGCCGATTTGTTATGGACTCTATCAATTATGTTCTTCCACTCTAATTTCGAAGTTTCTTTTTCCACCAATGACATCCCCAAATATTTACTTGGTAGTTTCTTCCACTCTAATTCTGAATTCATCCAAAAACTTAGGATTTTTGACCTTTGGAATTAAGGCAATAAATGTAGAGTTCCAGGCCTAAGAAGTTAATTTTCTAATTCTAGACTCTTCAGCTTACTTTCCATACATCTTCAACTAAAATTTCCAAAACTTTTCGAAAAAATTAGCTTGGAAACCATTCAGATTCGGTGCCTTTTTGGCTCCCGAGGAGAAAGTAGCATTTTGAATTTCCTCCCTAGGAAATGGGCTCAAAATTAATTGGTTCTATCTCTCTTTAATCAAACAAGGGATATTTCTCAACATAGCTTCTTGTACTTCAACATCATCCTATGAACCATATGCCAAAAGCTCTTTGAAAAAATTAACTTCTTTTCATATGGACTCCACATCTTCGGCAATATTTCTAGAAGGAAAAAGAATGCTAACAATTTTGTTTCTTTGCCTTCTAATATTTGTGGCTAGATGAAAAAATTAGTATAAACATCTCCCTCCTTTAGCCATTTAACTCTTGATATTTGTTGCCAAAAGATTGCCTCCATCCTCAACAATTTGTTACGCCCTTCCAAAATGATGTTTTTCTTGTATCTTAATTTCTTAGTCATTCCATTGTTTGCAATTACATTTTCAATCAATAGCATAGTTGTTTCAATTGAATTTTTCTTTTCAAATAAGTTCCCCATTATGTCGCTATTCCAATCCCTTACTTGCTTCCTAACTTCAACAAGTTTTTTCTGCATTATATACCTCTTGCACCCCTTTATTTCCACCTCCCACCATTTTGCAAGTGCTTCTTTAAAGTTTGGGTGTTCATACCAAAAGGACTGCATCTTGAAAGGGCACCCCAGAGGCTTTTTACTATTGTTAATTATCAATTCAACTGACCAGTGATTATACCCCCTGAAATGAATATCTCTTGAATTGAAGACTAAAGGAGAAAGCAACTAGTTTGAGGAGACCAAAAATCTATCCATCTTGCACAAAATGTTATCTTCTTCCATTCTCCTATTGTTCTAGGTGAACCATCCAGACTTTGGGGAAATGCTAGCCAAAATTGCCTCATATAGATTCTTGAAATCCATTGCACCAGCAGCAAAGGATGTGTTACCTCCCTTATTCTCTTTCGGGCAAAGAGTGGTGTTAAAATCTTCCCCAAGAACCCAATTATCTACTTGACACTGTTGCCTGAAATGTTTTAATTCTTCCTAGGTCCTAGCTCTATCCTTGATATTATTTGGCCCATACACATTTGTGAGTGGGAAATGCACCATACCTAAAGCATCCTTTAGCCTAACAATAATGAAATTTGGGGATTGTGACACAAGTGTACCTCAAAGTCAGTTTTTGTTCTAGATAACCGTGAGACCCCTTGCCAAACCATTTGCAGATACCATCATACCTTCTCCTTTCCTCCAAATTTGAGGCATAATCTCCTTTAAATATTCCTCAACCATCTTTGTCTCTTGGTTCAAAGTAACATTAGGGGTCTCTTTCTCTATCAACCCATTAATGGGTGGCATTTTTTTTGGGCCATCAAGTCCCCAAATTTTCCAACTGATAATTTTCATTGATTTTTTGAGCTACGGAGGTGCTCTCACCTCTAGATGCCTTCATCTTCACTTTGCTGGTACCATTTTTCCTCCCCTTGCTATGCCCTCCTCTAGTGTTGACCCAAGGCATACTTTACCCCCCATTCCTTCTTCCCTTTCTGGTGGCAATTCTCCAATCTTCCATGTTCTCCTTATTCTCCAATATGTTAGGCATTAACTTTGTGTTACTCCCATAGACCTTAGGATCGTCCAATTCTTCCAAGGCATTCTTATTGGGACTTGTTTCCCATATTTCCCTAAGTACCAAACCAAAGACATTAGATTCCTTGACTCCAACTTCCTTGAGCACACTTCGATCTGAAGCGAGTGGAGATCCAAGAAGAAAGTCCCTTCCCTTAACATTATCAACCTCCAAAGGGTTCACACGATAGCTCCAAAGTCTTCTCCTTCGTTTCCTTTTGAATTGGGTTGACATCTTTTCGATCTTTGCACTCTCTTGCTATGTGACCAACCTTCCAGCAATTGAAGCACCTAATGGGAAGACATTCATAGTCCAACTCTTGAGTCCATTCTCCTAGAACATAGGACAATTTAATGGAGTGCCTGATAGGTTTGTAGAGATTGATCTTGATGCATATTCTAGCATAAGTCGCCAATTGATTACCCCCTATAGCATTGGAGCTATAAATATATTCTCCCAAAGAATCCCCAATTAGTTTGAAAACTTCTTTCGACCATAATTCCTAGGGGAGTTTGTGCATCCTAATCCATAGAGACACATCTTGGAGCAACTCCGAATGAGGATCAAAACTAGGTGTCTAGGTGTGAATATGTAGGCCAGCATTCCCCATGAACCACGACCCTCCTTTGAGCATCGAATCCCTATCATATTTTGATTGGAAGACAATTTGTAGTGCCAAAAAGTTGACATTTGGAGTTGGACTTTGCCATTTGTGCTTAATCCAGTCCTTGATTCTCTCCATTGACAACCAAATTCCGATGAATTTAGCAATCATTGCATTCTTTTTCAGTTTTTCACCTTTTGAATTTAGGAATTTATCCGAGATGTAGATATTTGGAACTTCATCATTGACTTGTAGATTCACTTTGCCAACCACAAATTATTTTCCCTTTGCCTTCATTTTGACTTTGCTTTTGTCACTTGCATTGCCAATTCTTTCCATGACCTTGCTATCCTTCCCCTTCCCTCCCAAAGTGAGAGATCCTTGCTTCTTGTTCTACTTCTCCTCATTCACTTGCTTTCACTCTTTCTCCTTATCTTTCTCCCCTTTCACACAAGAAGTATTTTTGTCACCAAATTCACTCATTTTCACCAAGTCCATCATCCCAGATTGTCAAAGCTTTGGATTTGTGTAACTATATACATCACACTTGTCAAAGTTCTTACTATGTGTGGTGCTATTTGCTACACTAGGAATATTAAAGTTTAGGATTAGAAAACCATTACTCTAACGACTTCACAAAGCATTGCTTTGATCTATTTTTGTAAGAGTTCAATGGAGAAAACATCATACCAAAAACCAAACATCATCAAGGAGGCTTCACTCTGAAAACCTGCTATTGGATATGCAAATAATTTTCATTTTCAATGGCGGATTAGTAGAAAAATTCATCCCTCATATAGAAGCAGAATAGGGATATTAACATACCTTGAGGTACTCATCAATGGTTATGATATTGATTGTTCAAGTAAGAGTAAACTAAATAAAAGACTATGGAGACATAAATTACAAGGCAAGGGAGTCAATCTAATATCTTTCTTCCTGCCATTCTTTTACATGCCAAGCAAAGGCATTAGTCACAAGAAAAAATCCTCAAAATGGTAGGCTAATTGCTTTATTTATCGCTTATCTGCTAGAAATATTCTTGGTTGTCCATGGAAATCTTAGAATAGGATTTGTGAAGGTGCATGTTCCATATGAAAGTTTGAAATCTTTATTATGTTGCATATGAGCAACTGGTACAGACTTGTTTCCTGTATCCATCTTATCAGAATATAATTTTATTGCTAATGAAATTATTAGCAGTCATCCCAGACTCCTTGTTTCAGATATTCTCTTTTTATCATTCCATTCTCATGGATTTATTTGCTATAGAGTTTTATACATTACATTTTACATTTATAGTGCTTCTCTCTATGACCTTGTGATGCTCCATATGGTGTTAGGGATATCTTTTCACATGGAAAATCATATTGTTACATATGATGCTTGAGAGTTTTGTACAGGATTATAGCATCTTTGAGCTTTAAAACTTTTAAATTTCTTATAACAAGGAAATCTTCTTTATTGTTGTGTAGTAAGGCATAATCTATGCTTGTTTCAAGGTGGATTCTTTGATTCACCTATTCTTATTGTTAGCCAGTTTTGAGATAGAATTTTATGAAATTCTACTACAAATCATTGTTGGACATCTAAAGTTCATTTAAGATTTTAAATATACCATATTTGATTGCAGGTCACTGGTAGGAGGGACAGAGCAAAGTCACTGTCTTTCAAGGTTGAATCCAGTGGGCCATGGGGATTTAGTGGTTCAAATTCAGAGACTCCTAAGATAACTGGTTCTTTTATTGCTCCTTGCTATTATGTAAATAAGTAAGTTCTCTCTCTTATGACTGTCTAGAACATATACATGTAGAAGGTAGTGGATTATAAAAAGTTCAAGTGGTATCAATTTCACAAGCAAATTCACCATGTTTGAGAAAGAGAGAGAGAAAGAGAAATTATACTAATGTTAAAAATGTCCAAAGCAAGTTAATCCAGCAACTAAAAGATTAGTTATCTAAAACTAAAACTAGAACTTAGAAAAAATAAAATCAAACAAGAGGGAATAAAGTGAAAAGGTAAGCCCTAGAATCCTGTCTAAGGAAGGTCCTTGGCTAAAAACAATTGTGGATAAGTTGAAGAGAAGGGCTGAGGGAGGATAAAGCTATTGTTTGCATTAGAGTTGGAAGGATACAAAGATCCAAAATTCGCATTGATAACCACAAAATGGCAAAATTCCCTTGATTCTCCAAAATATCATAACTGATTACTTCCAATCATGACCATGAAAACACACAGTCAATAAAGCTAAAAATAAAATATCACAGATAAATGGCAAGTGGTAATAATACTAATCATGGGTATATTATGGAGTTCCAGTACCAAGAGTCACACAATATCACATAGAATTATATGATGAGAAAATAAATTTTAAATGCAATGTTGCATTTGTTAAAAACAAAACAAGATGCAGTTTACAGACAGGCATAATATTGGCCGGTTTAGTAAACCCAGTTTTAACAAATGGTGAAACCCCTGTCCCATGACAATAGTAAAGCCTGAATTCCATGACACAATAAACATTAATCTTTCTTATATAAAGGAAGATTGGTCTTTTCTATAAAGTATTCGGCACAGTATCATTATGTTAATTGTATCACTGTACATGTTCTTGATAATGTGATCTTGAAAACCATTTGTTTATTCAATAAATTAGTAGCAGGACAAATTATAATCAAATTATGGAAATGTGGTTTTAACAGAATAGCACATAAGTAGACAAGGCTAGAGGTTACTAGTAACTACACTCTAAATGACTACAAATTTTGATTGTTTTCATCCTATTATTAAAGAGCTTCTCAATGGAGTGAACTTATTTTCTATCTAAAGAAAAAATCACTTTTTTTTGTAGGTTATAAAATAAAGATTTGAACTTTTTTCAAATTTTGTCACCAATGGATTTAAACACTCAATAAGTGGAGATTTAGCAGAAATATATTTTTTAGGGACCACTATACTTTGGCAGTTACCATCCAAACTATCTGTACTCCATCATGAGATGTATACTTTAATTGTGAGGAAAAGAAGTTGATTATTTATTCAAGGAGCAGTTTTCAGTGTGTCCTACTTAAAGATTTCATATTTAAAACAGGGGCTTCCTAAAAATAAGCACTTATTGCTGGAACTCTTCCATAAAAGATCTTCATCTTTTTATTATTATATTATAATATTATGTTACAAAATGGAAAGCCTCTGTATTTTTTTCCATTCCACACACAGTTCTAATCAAGGCTGGCAGACTTTTAAATGCCCAAATACCTGTCAGCTTCATAGGCAACTTCTGTGTTACTTAATGTACTAAGCACATGGACTTAATTTAATAAGCCAAGTACTGTAAACACAAGATGGAACTTCGATCCTTAACTTGACTAGATTTACATGCTTTGACTTCACTGTTTCAAATTTTGTGTACAAAAGCAGAGAGCATTCACTTATACAAAGAGAAGAAAACAAAGCTGAGGTTTGCATTCCAAATCAGCATCCACAATCTGATTCTATATCTAAAGTGCCTCAAGGAATTTTCCTTTCTAGATTTGAGTGATTGTACTTTCTTGAACCAGATTTTGACAAGCCTTTTCCTAACTTCAAATTCCAATGCAGGCAACTTAATTGGTTACCTGATTTTCCATCTCTAGTCACTGTGAAGCATAGTACATTGCCCTTCCTTCCAATCCTTAGGATATTTTGTAAAATGTTCACTTCAGCTCTGATATACAGGTCCAAGTCTGCAGAGGCTTTCCTTATGGCTATTTGAATTTTATGTTCAATCTAATTTATATTCTTTCACCCTCCGTTTTTCTCATGCCTTCCACCATAGGAATGATGATTTTGTTCTCTTCCAAATTAGAGATCAATTTGTCAACTTCCTTGGGTTGGACCTCATAATTATTGCCATCATCAAATTTCTTTTCATTGTCTGAGAAATTGTGGACTTGAAGCTCCTGAAGTGTGCACAAAAAAAACCTCATAGTTACACTTTTTTTTAATGCATTTAGAGAACATAAAAGTCTATTTTGACTATAATTTGTCATAATTCAAACATTACACATGTCATATGATCCTCAAACTCTCAAAATTTGCAATTTCATAGTTTCAAAATGTATATCAGTATTATAAATTTATAATTGTTTGCATATGGTGATATGTCAAAATGAAAAAAACAACCAAATACAATCTACATCTTCCTCTTTCCCCTCCTAATGTAACTTAATTTTTCAGGCCTTGAACTGGAAGGTAAGTTAGGATCAAAATGATGATAGGTTCTTTGTTCAAAAGCGTCTTCGTCTTCCTCCACCACATCCAATTTTGTTACTCCTCTCTCCAATTCTGCAAGATCTTCATCAATAAGGAGGACATCATCTTGTTCATCGACAATCCATTCACCATATGGATCAATCTCATCCAAGGGCCTTTTCTTGATTAGAGTAGCTCTACATTCATGACTAAAGATCAAGGACATCAGTATTAGGCATATAGGTACCTTAGATATATTTGATACAAATCAAGTTACACCAAATTTGTTACATAAGCATGTGCTAAGTTACATTGCGGGCCCATAACCCACAAGCCCTAGGATCATTCTCACCTCTCAAACTTTGGAAAAAAAAAATTGATATTGTTTAAATGAATCAGGTGAAATAAAACAATACTTTCTCAAGATATGAAAATAATCTTAGTATCAAACATGGGAATATGTCAGAAGTTACAGGAAGAGTGACAACCTCCATTGATTTGGAAGTTGGACAAGAGTTAGATGTTAGTGTAAACCTATAAATTTAAGTCTTGCTATGCAGTGTTTGTAGGCGATAATTGTTTGCTATGAATGCTAGGACTTTTGTACATCTTTCATTGGACTTGATCAATCCAATAATTTGCTCTTGAGTATTATCTAGGAAATATATACTTAGAAGGTTATTACATACCTACGAGTCTATGACAATGTGATATATGTTGAAAGATGTTTTGACTAGGTTAAGTGTTACCAACACCCTATAAGCTATTTTATATTACATCCTCATTAGAATCAAACTTGCCTCAAACTTTGCTTGAATGATTATGTGAAATAAAATATACTTTATTTAAGGGAAATGGGTACTTGTTCCCATTGGATTGTGTAGGAAAAGAAGGTACAACCTATGGTAAAGGACACCTAGATCCTTTTACTCAAATGTAAAGTTGGCTTTGCATAAAGGAGTGGGTTCTTGATATTCACAACACTCCTATAATCCATCATGATGAAGGATGCCACATTTTCTATCATTCTGGATTTCAACAAGGGTAACGAAAAATTTGTATCGTTGCCCAAGATCTATGTGGTAATGAAATGAGAGAAAACTCGTCTTAAATAACATGTCTTGTGCATGAGCCAAAAGAACTATCCTCATACTCTAGAGGATAGTATTAACCTTAGTGGTAGTCAAGTTGGGGGAAAGTATACTAACAACTACTCCTCAGGGACGTAGAGTCAGACATAACCAAGACAATCGTCACTTGGTTTAGAATTTCCAATTCCTATTTACATCAAAGTATCACAACATAAGCTAATTACCTCACAAGCAGGAGCATCCTAGATTGGAATTGCTTGTGGACAAGCAATCTCAGGAAGGGCAGACTGTCATGCCCCCAACATGAAGACATGGCTCTCACAAGGAATTAAATAATTAATAATTAATACCTGCAGCCAAATCCTTCCAGAACATACATCAATCTCCTTAATAAAGGAAAATATTAGTAGCAGCAATCCTGTACTAATAGAAGGCAGCACTAGACTTTAAAGTAAGGAAGGCCTTAATTAAATTAAAAAGCAGACATAGAAGGATCACATTATCTGTGAAGACCATTGCCTAACTAATCGATTAACATTAGACATGTGCAGCGATTCAAAAGGAGGACATAATTAATAATGATTAAAAAGGCTTTAAGGCAGTAATGGGATATGGAGGGGTGTGTCCCTCACCAAGGAAAAGGTGTTGTTAAAAGGATGTAACTTTTCCCCCCAATGGAAGATATTAAAGGAAGAAGAAATCATTTGTGAGAGGTATCAATGGGGATGAGTAGGAAATGGAAATCCATTGGGATGAATTGAGTAGATTGGAAACAAAGGAATAAGGGTTGGAAATTATAAGAGATCTATTGGATTAAATATTATTGGCAAGAATATATTTGGGAAGTAAATTTAAATATAATTATAAATATATATGTATGTTCATGCAAAAGTATATATATATACACACCCCAACCTCTTGGAACACCTCGCCCAATAGATTGCACAAAGTCTCAACATTTTTGACTTCAGGAGAGACATCTATAGACTTCAAGAACATCGATGTGCCATTAGAAGCCGTTACAAGGTTAAAGAAAGTCCTATTCCGTCCATCTATCCATCCATCTGATAAGATGCTACATCCTTTTTTCCACCATAGTTTCTTTTGATCATCAACCACAAGTCGTGTATTTTTTATAACTTCCTGTAGCAATGACCCACTCAAATCTTTAGCTGTTGGAGTCTTAAACCCCTTATGAACAATTGTTAATGCATTCACCAACCCTTCCCAATATGAGTTGTTTGCTACATTGAAGTGTAAATTATTATAGTACCAAAAGTTTGCTGCTGCCATCCTAGCCTCATTGTGTTTTTATTTATTCCAAACGGTACCTTCAAGTGAGGGCGGTGCTCCTAGAACATTGCGTGGAATAAATAAATTTGGTGACGATGAAGGAATATGGCTAGAAGTAGAAATAAAACCCTTAGAATCTCACCAATAGAGGAATGTGGATGACGAATGCTTGGAGCTAGGGTAACAAAAGAATCCGCAGGTACATTCTGATTCATCATTGCTGTTATTACTTCCTTTGTCTTTTGCTTTTCCACTTTTTTCATTTTGAACTCAACAACTAGGGCATTCATCGCTCTAGTAACCTCTTTGGACACCTTAGGGCATGCCTTCACATTTTGTCCAAGTATTTGAGTAAGGTGGTATTTTAATCAATTAATTCCTCCTGTCATAGGCTTCTTGCATTCATTACAAGTGACTTGTCACTTGATAGCTCTCGGTGTCCCATACTTCCATGCAAGATCTTTTTTACCACTCATTTGTGTTGAACTTGACATTGCTGATTTAACATGGAAAGAAAATCAGCAGGGTTGTACAAAAAAACAATAGTAAGAAAAATGATAAGCAATTATTTAGAAAAATAGAATGCAAATAGAAGCTAAAAGTGTTAGGAAATAAGGGATGAGGGGAAATAGAAAAAAAATTGACAACATTTCTGCTAAATTTTCAAATCAAGCAAACAAAAAAATAAAGAAAAAAAATAGTTACTTGTTTGATGATTTGATCAAAATTCAATCCTTAAAAATTCTCTTCTCAAATTGTCTTCTTGCTAGGTTGATGCTTCGCTATGTGAAATGGGTGAATAAGAGCAAAAAATGACAAAAAATGATGATTTTTTATTGAAAAATCATGGCTGGGCATTTTGGCGCACTTCAGGAGTCTGAGCTCATGGCTTGGGAGTCCAAGCTTGAGACTTGGTGAGTCTTGGTCCAAGACTCGATCGAGTACTTGGCTAGACTCGGCTTGTGAGCCTGGTCAACTCGACGCGGCCAGGAAAAGGACTCACGAGTTTGCAAAGTCCTACTGAGTACTTGGCAACTCTTCAAACTATAGTTCTATGAACTAACACACACACACACACGTTCAATCTATAACCAAGATGTAAACCATCTCTCATTGCCCTGAACCTTCCCTCATGGATTGCAATGAAGGCTTGTATTCTCCATCAACTCTTGTGTTCCTTCTCAATATTGTTTTATTTTCCCATTATGTCTATTGCATTTTCCTCCACTTGTGTACATGTACAGATACAAGACATTGGAGAAAATTTAATAGATAATAATGCATAACTCTTGATGAAATTTGTTTTTATTTGATCATAAAATTAGTCCTTACCTATAGAGGTTAGATCATAGACGTGCTAAGTTTGTACTATAATTTTTTTACTTCCATGGATGATAAATGTCTCATTTTTTATATAATATTAGCAAGTGAGCTTGCATTACCAAAAATTCTGGCATTGGCAATGGCGCTTCCCATGGTAGTTTATGCAAAATGAGTGTTGGGTCCATCCACATTCCTTGCCATGCTGATGCTTGTGAAAAATATTGCTGAAACAAATACCATATCTTTGCTCATCAAAGCTAAGTGAGCTCATTTCTAGTTCCTCCACATGAATGATATAGATTTGTGCTTTTGAACTACGGGTTTGCTCAGGTTTTGTCTGGGTTCACTTGAGTTTGTTTTGGCCAAATCTAGGCCTGTTTGAAGGGCCCTAGATGGTCTTGCAAGAGGATCACTCTAGTACCCAGACCATATTCAAACAGGACCTGGATTTGGGCTTGTATGCTAATGAATCGGTAACATAGCTTGTTATCTATAGTTGTACATAGCTTATTGTCTATAGTTTTTTCTGCTTGCACAATAGTATCAATTGTTGAAATGTATCATTCGATCTTTGAGTAATTTCTCAATTCTAATAGATATGCAAATATGCTAGTTGCCATTATTGTAGAAGACATGTTTTGATGTTGTTGATTATGATGATAGGATAGAGTTGCCTGTCAAACTTCCTTTGTTGGGGGAGCAAACATGGGAGATTTGGATTTGTTCTTTCAATATCCCAATTGCACCTGGTAAGACACGTTCAATTGTTTGCAGTGCACGTAACTTCTTTCAGTTTACAATGCCAGGACCTGCATGGTGGCAGGTAAGAATTGGAACTAGTACCTTATTTTGAAATATTCATACTTCACAAGCCGTTTTCTTTCTGATGCAAGCCTTGAAACTCGTAAGATATGCATAATTAATGAGTTAATCTTATTTCTACATACTTATAAGCCATTTTGTTGGAACTATACTCCATATTCTAAATATATACTTAGTGTTAGTGTTGCAAGGATCACATCTATTTAATTTGTAAACTAAGACGTGATGCATGGTTTGTAAGGTATGTTAGGCCTGTAAACACTTCTTGCATTGCACGGTTATTGAAACTGTCTCCTAGTATCTGCTTATGAATATTACTTGTGAATGGAGATAATGTGATGGCTCTGATTCTATTGCTTGCATTTTATTCAAGAATTGCCACATTGCTGATGCAGACAACATCTGTTGCTGCCTATTAAATAACTGTGTCGCAGTTACAGAAAGAAACACATCATAATAGAAATAAAATACAGTGACGATAAGCATTACCAAACAGAAATCACTAACTGATTCAGGATATTCTCTATGCTCAGATTTGCAAGCTATTCACTCACTATTGATAAAGAATCAATTGCAGTGGGCAAGAGAAGATTAGCAGCACAACATGCAGTTTAAGTATATATTAACTCTTTTAACATCATACAGAAAACACAGCAAATCTTCTTTTAATTCAAAAACTAAATATTTACATATTGCTCAACTCTACCATTTATTCTAACCAAATGCCTTTTTATATCTAGTCAAAAGGTGTCAGGAAAGAAATCCTATTCCAATTCAACTGTCTAAAGCTCTATCTAGAAATCACATTCTACAGTTAACATTTGTTTCTCTTTTCCCACAAAAACAGGGCAGTTACATACAACTACTTTATTAGAAAGGACAGTTCCCCAACAATTTTACAACTATGCTAACACTATGGGAAGAAACATTTAGTTTGCCCTGATACAGTGATGCATCATTTACCTCACATTTTAAAATTCTGAACCAGCTGGTTTTACTAAAAATCTGTCTCCATGAAAGCCAAAATTCCAATAGAACTCTAGAAAACCAACGCTAATATTTTTTTTCTTGGTGATGTAGGATTGCTTTTACCTCAGGGTGCTACTGCACCAAACATCCAAGTAAGAGTTTCCTAGCATGGTGCTCACAAATTTGGCCTATATGGCATAACCATCATTTTGAAGAATCTGATCACGACGTTCCCTTCCACCAAGTTAGGTATTTCTGCAGCTTTCCACATAATTTCCTCCTCTGTTTCCAACTACCTAATGGGCCATAAATCATCCTCCTTTTCCAAATTGTTCTCTTTCTATTTTCCCAGTTTCTTGCACACTTAGACCCACCTCTACTTGTCCTCCTCCACCAATAGCCATTTTGGCTTTCCTCTTCACCTGTCCACCCTTCTGCTGCACTTGCTTACAAACAATTAAAAAAATAAATTTAGTTAATGAAATAAAAAAATTCCAAGGTGTTTCTTCCTTCTCTGCATTATGCCATTTCGGCATGCTTTCCAATTCTCCTTTGCAGCTGTGTATCTTTCCCATGGCTTGTTGCCCCTATAATAAAATATCAAGAGTCCATTTTCCTGATCATCTATTTTTGCTGCCATGTTAGCTTCTAGCATGCTCACAAAATCATACCCTTCACCTTTCTCTTCACAATGTCATCCTCTTCTATGAGGACTCCTCGTCCACCTCCACTAGCTTGATTTCCACCATGCTTGGGCTTCTTGTAGCCTTTTTCATTCACACTTCTGCCTACCAAGGAAGCTTCTTCATTCTCCTTCTATGTCATCTCATCTCTAATGTAGACCGCTTCCACAACTATGATATCTTGGGCAACCTCCAGGGATAGGCTACATCCTTCTTCATTGCAGTCTTCTAAATCTCCTCCTCCTCCGTGGTAATCATCAATATTTTTCCCTTCTTCAGGGGAACATAGCTCAACATTTTCATCTCATTCATCCACTTCATCTTTATTCCATTCATCTATTTCATCTCATTCAAACTCTTTAGAAAGCAACTTCAAAAGTTTTCTATCCATTAGTAATTCTGCCAACTTCCCAATGAATTTAATTTTTCCCTATACTAACAGTTCTATCTCTTGGTCAATCCTAGATTCTCTATCTTCCCTCTCTAAAAATAGCTTTTGCTCACAAGGTGAGTAATTATTATCAACAATCTTTTTCACCTTCTCACAACCCTCGAATGCCTTTGCTTCAACTTTCTTTTCATTTGCTTTTCCATTATTGCTTGCTTCACACTACTCCAATATCCACCATAATTCTTTCAACTCAAACTCCAATTTTGCAACTTCCTTTATTTATCTTTTGTTTGCTTTTGATTCTTCCTTTGTCCTAGTTCTACTTCCAATTTGGTTACCTTCTTTGTCACATCATTTAACAACTACACCTCTCTATCGATAGCCATAGCTACAACTCTTCTCTGAGCTATTGAGAACTCTTCTCAATAATAGCTAAGGATGTCCCATGAATTCTCTATTGCTAACATCTTTGGATGCTTTGATACCAAATTAATGTAGACATCCTCTATTGCTGCTAGTTAAAAACCTTGTTGCAGGTACAGAAATGAAGACAACAAAATAGAAGGAAAATGCAATGAAGATAAGCATTACTAAACAAAAATCAACAAAAACACAGCATCTAACTGTTACAGGCTACTCTCTATTCTCAAATCTGCAAGCTGTTCACTCACTATTGAAAGAATCAATCATAGCAGACAAGAGAAGATTATAGCAGCACAACAGGCAGTAAATAATAAACCTTTTAACACCAACAGAAAACACAATGAATCCCCTTTTAATTTAGAACCGTAAACATTTACTTTTCGCTTCACTCTACTGTCTATTCTAACCAAATGTATTTTTATATCCGGCCAAAAGGTGTCAGTAAAGAAATCCTATTTTAATCCAACTGTCTAAAGCTCTATCAAGTGATCACATTCCACAACCAATATTTATTTCCCTTTTCCCAGAAAAATAGGGCAGTTACAAACAACTGCTATTATTAGAAAAGACAATTTGCCCACAATTTCACAACTATGCTAACACTATGGGAAGAAACATTTGGTTAGCCCTGATTCGTAGTGCGTCATTTACTTTCCTTTTTCTGTCACTATATTCTGCATGCTCATCTGTCATCAAGCTGCTGAGTAAAACGATATAGAGAATGAGGTATGGAGCCATCAAGAAAATGATACCTTTGTATCTATGATGCTATGAGTATGATGCAAAAAGATGTTGAAATTAAGTCATGGACATTAGAGACTTGTTAGTGAAAAAGATGCATAGCTGTTAGTAGAAGAGATGAATAGCTATTAGTGCATGTATTCTCATTATTTATCCTATTGCTATGGCCTATGGGCATGACAAGGCATGTAATCATCCAACGAGTATGGTTTTTACATATCTTTTTTATAACACATTTATATAAGATTTAATTACAATTAATTTCAGATGTCAAGAGATTTAGTGAAGTTGCTCATATCTTGTGTAAGAAGTGGCTGTAAATATGACATACTCATCTCAGTGTGGACAGAGAAGATTGATTGACAAATGCTCGTAGCCTGATTCCTCTTTTATCTGTGATGCTTTTGATGGTAAATAGTCCTATCCATTGATATGTGGAAGTTGGAACTGACTGATTAAGTGATTGGGCTGTTGAATAATAAGACTGGAGAACTCCCTTTGATTTTTTGCATATGTGCACCCAGCCTGTGCCT
Organism: Sequoia sempervirens; assembly: GCA_007258455.2. Lineage (NCBI taxonomy): Eukaryota > Viridiplantae > Streptophyta > Pinopsida > Cupressales > Cupressaceae > Sequoia > Sequoia sempervirens. Next base: position 23,054 of record VDFB02002229.1, on the reverse strand, counting down.
TCTGAATATTCTTTCTTTGTGTTTCCTTTTTTGGCAGCTAACTTTTAATGAGCTTGATTCTCTGTTTTCTCTCTTATTTTGCTTTTGTGTTATCTAGGCTATCTGTTTCCGGACTTTGGAGAAATGTTGTGATTGAGCACTGAATATGATTGGATTCATTTATTGTAGTTGAAATAGTTCCTTGTCTTGATTTCAGCTCTATAGAGAACTCTTGAGCTGCTCTTATCTATGTGTCTGACTGCTTAATCTTCTATGAACTGGTTAAGACAAGCCAAATCCATATGAACTACGATTTCAGCTGTGTGCAAATTCATCTTTCCCTGTTGATCTCTAATCAGTGTCTTTTGTCTAATTTTGGTATGTTCAGCTATATTCATTCTTGTGTTCATAATGGCTACTGTAAGACATATTTATTCTACCTTTGGATATTGTTTTTATTCTCCTGAACTGTGTCTAAGCTTCCCCTGATAATTGCTGGCTCTATTTCTCTTGTTGAGTTTGGTGTCTGATCTGTGGGTGAGATTTATGCTTTCCGCTTTTCCATTTTGATGGAGTAGATTGTAGCCAAAAACACCTCTTTTAAACCCTCAGTATGAGCTTTTGATGGTTATTTTAATGCATTACAATGATATTCATATGAGAGGTCTAAGAAGTTAGAAACATGTCTTGATTCATCATGGATAATGGAGCCAGCTTGATTTTCTTGGTAGGCACAACATGTTGACAATGCTTTTGTTGTTGGTTCCATTTTCTCCAGACTCCGTGTGAATTTCAATTATTGAGTGTTGTAGATGCTGAGTATGATGATAAACACACTGTTGTTTGGCTGTAGCAGTGCTGTGGGTTTGAGCATCCGATTTTGCTTTGTATTGCTGATAAACCTGTTTTCCATTTTGGATGAGTCCCTCTAGATCAAAGTTGTTTCCAAGCAAATCAGATCATGTGAAGCATAGTAGTGCTCTACACATTTTGCCAAATATCCTAGTTTCTGTACCACCAACAAAATCTATTTGCACCATAACCTGTCTGGTGGATGAGTGGCATCATAGGTTTGGATCCTAATTGGAGGGAGTTATGCTCTTATTTCATCAAATTTTCAAGTTTTGTAGACTATGGTCATATGGGAGGGATTGCTTGTAGTAGCTTCAAATAGTTGCTTGCCCTCCCGTGAAATGCATTTTGCATTTTAGTTTTCAGAATTATGAATTAATCTCATCTCGAAGGCATCATCTATAACTTCAGTTATGGTGTATGTATTTTAGGATTGGCATTTGTCTTGATTGTTCCAAGGATTTTAGGATCTCTATTTTAGTTTGTTCTACAACTTTGTCTAATGCACTGGAGTTAAAACAGAGTACCTCGTATTGCAGTATATAAGTGTATTTGTTAAATTAAAGTACAAATTCTCTTTGTTGAAGTTTCTTTGGGATTGTAGGCTAGTGGATTTCAATTGCTTGATAAAGGCATGGGTAGATTCATTGTCAAGTTGTTTAATTGTAACACAATCTTATAGACAGTCCTCAGGAAGTGAATTGGATTGAAATTTTGTCTTCAACTATTTCAAGAGGTTGTCAAAATCTTGGATAGGAGTTGTGGTTAGCATTCTCAAGCGTTGTTACAAAGGTTTTAGTAAATAGTTTTCAAGCCACTCCTAAAATGTGTTTGTGGGTTGCTGCTATCTTCAAGCTTTACATTGGGTATGAGGGAGCATATGTCAATTGGGCCATGTTTGGAGCAAAATGTTCATTCTAGAAAGGTCTAGCAAATAGATGAAGGACATGTCCGTTAAGGTCTTTCTTTGGACTATTTGGTTCTCATCCATCTTTTGTAATAGAGGTAGAGAGCCTCATTAGTATAGAGTACTGTACACACGATATTGACATTGAAATGCCACATTAATTCTGAGTAACATAAGTTCCAATATTAGTATTTCTAGCCTTCTTTCCACATTGCAGGCTCCCATCATCAATCATCATGTTCTATGGGACAATGTTCTCTCCAACTCTGCATACTTGCCTTGGTTTTTATCCTGCAGGATTCTACCGACTCTAGTTTTGCACAAATCACTTGGATTTGACAGGTCTCTGTCTTGTGTAGTTTCTCTCAATACCTTGTCCCCCTCCTCCACAAGCCAACTTGCCTCAGTTACAATGCCAGTCATGAATTGCAGGCTTATTAGTCTAATAAGTTTCCGGATGTTTGGTGTTGGCTTTTCTCAAAAATTGAGCTGACAGCTAGAAGAGTAGCAATACAAATAATTTTTGGATCATTCCTATCCTAGCAAGCTAGTCAATGACAGTACAGTTGAAAGATGCTTTCATGCCTTGCATTCTCATGTTCAATTTAATTATTTTTCATATAGGTTTTTTGTGTTTGTGATGGGAACCTTCAATTAGATATTCATAAAAATGGTCTTGTATACTTCCCTTAATTATGCACATAAGAACTTTGTTCGATTCAAGAAATTTTGTTCATTTCTTGTTTGGAACATCTCTGTGTCATATGAACTGCACCGAAAGGAACAAAAAAGCTGCTAGATTGTTGCCTCTGGAATCTTATATTTTCTTTAAGACATGTTTATTCTGTTTTCTGTATGGATTGATTCCATGTATATCATCACAAATATATAAATATTCTGTTGTTTCTTTTCCTTCCTTATTTTTGGACGACTAGTCTTAGTTGTTATGAACCCTTTGTACAGCTGGTGCCAAGGTGGCATGAACATTGGACATCAAATAAGGTCTACGATGGAGATATGATTGTGCTTCAAGGACAGGAGAAATCATTTTTAGCAAATGCTAGTCAGGATGGTTGTGATGTCAACAAAGAGTATACAAAGCTTACTTTCACACCAACACAGGCTGACCGGTTTGTGTTGGCATTCCGCAATTGGCTGCGGCGTTATGGTAATGGACAACCACAGTGGCTTGTTCCAATCACTTCAGGACAGCCTCTACCTTCAACTATTCTGTCTAAAAGACAGGTGAATTACTATACCAGGGTAACTAAATGTTATTTGTAAATGCACATGATATACCTTTTTACCCATTGAAGTTAACTAAGATAGGATGTGTATGTGACAGATGCTTGACAGGTATGAACAGCATACACTTAAATGCTCATCTTGTAAAAATGCATATGAAACTTTCCAACTTCTGCAAAAGTTTCTCCTTGGTGCGGCTGTAGTCTTTGCAGCAACTGCTGGCATTCCATCTGAGGTACAATTCCGGATTATACTGGCTAGTGCAGCATTTGTATCTGCTGGGTTAGCTTACATTCTCAAGGAACTTGAGCAAAATTTTAAATTTATTGATTATGTGCATGCAAAGATTGATTAATTGTTATAAATCTTCCATGTATATTCCTTATGCCTATCAATTAGAAGGGAAGAGCATTTCATGTACAGTCTTTCCATCCGCTCTTTGTCCTCTTAGACCAAAGGGTACTTGAAGTTCGTAATGTATAGAGCTTGTAGTTTTTTTGACGTCTTTGGTCGAATGCTTGTCTGAGCTGGTTTAGTATCCAATTGTTATATGTGTGCCTCTCTTGGTGGCGTAATTTCCGCTTTGGGAAAATTTCATCTCATTATAGGCAAGTGGTAATTGAAGATTAAACTTAAAGCATCCAAGCTGGTCTCAGATTGTTAAGGGCTAATGCTTAGCATATAGTGCCTTAATGTGCGGAGTAGAAGCATTTTCATTAACTCTTGGATTGGAAGGCCATCTAGCCTGAATTTATTAAGAGCGGAAGGTAAAACTGGAGGTAAAGTAGACGTGAATGATTTTTCAAACAATCCAAATATCAGTAATTAGATTATTGATAATAACACAATAGTAATAGTTATTTGGTAGTATAACTATAAAGGAGAAAAAAAGCTGAGATAAAAATAAGTAGTAATTGGAAGCATGAAAAGATGTAAAAAGTCAACTGAAAATGAAGAGTTGCCTCTATTATCCGTACAATTTTAAATGGCATAAACTTAGAAAAAACTATGTTCGATTCAGTGAGATAAAGAGATATGGCATTAGAGAGAGAGCACAATAGTTTAAATTTTAAAAGATTAAAACTTTAATCATGTGAATAGTATAACAATATTTCATTATTCAAATTTTAAAGTCTAAAGTTCAAAAATTAAAATTAAAGTTTAAACTCAAAGTCTCAAACTTTAAAATACAATTATCAAAAGAGTTAGCCATGTCATTCTCTGGTTGAAGTTGTGCTTTGCCCAATGGAACATTGATTGATCCTTGTTGTGTCTCCTCCTTGACAATCTATATAACATTTTTAATATCAACATCCCAATGTGTTGCTAGAGTTTGTTGATACTCAGTAGTTTGTCAATCTTGAAATATGAAGGCACTAGGAATTGCAACAACTTTTTTGCTTATTTAGAGCTAAGTCTATTTCTTTTGATCGAATAGATGAAGCCTTAGGGGGACCAATTTCTCTATGCAATAGAAGAATTATCTATTTGTGAGAATAGACAAATAACAAGTTGTTTCACCTTTGGTGTGTTGTTCGCATGAAATTTCTACATTCCAATGGTTTTTTTTGGGTGCAATGGTGGCTTTACAAGAGTAACTATGCCCAAAGCTTGAAGTTTATTTGAACGGAAAACAAAGACTTTGCAGTCCTACCAAATGCATTCAATTGATATTTAATGAACAAAGCACAATGAGCACACATTCATTTTGGCGTGAAATTCATTTAATGCATTAACTATGCATTCATGGATTCTGTATCCCCCAGCCACTAGTTTTTATCTATGATTTTTTAGTCTATCTATGCCATCCAATTTTCCTGATTTCCTTAAAGAAATAAAGTCTTTACAGAGCACCCACCTTAAGAAAGATGTCGCCCAACAAAGATTTGCATAGTAAAAGCAAGAGTAACTGAGCGACCAAAGCTTCAAGTTTGTATGAACAAAAACAAAGACTTTATTCCAAACTTTAATGTATTAATCGATATTTAAATAGAGCACAATGAACACCCGTAGCCATCCAATGCTTCCAACGCCTTAAGAAGTCACTCTAGCAAAGATTTCATAGTAAGAGTAAGAATAATTGAGTGCCCAATGTTTGAAGTTTATATGAACAGAAACAAAGACTTTACTTTCCAATCTAATGCATGAATAGAAACAACATACTTTATATTCCGCACAAAGCTTGAAGTTTATTGAATAGAAACAAAGACTTTACAAGGCTCGCAAGGCTTGAAGTTTATTTGAACAAAAATAAAGACTTGGCATCCCTATCTAATGCACTAATCGATATTAAATAAACAAAGCACGGTGAAGATGTAAAGGACGACAGTCAAGCTACAAATGTTAAAAGCCCATCAAAATATATCTCAAATTTCAATTGAATGAGCACCCGCTATATGAAGTTGCGCTTGGAGAGGGCGGAATGGAGTGGAAAAGAAGGGCTTTACCAGCTATCAGCGCAAGCTATTTTATGATAAGGATTACCGGATCATGATATTTTCATTTAAGGCATGTGTCAATCAGGAGATCGATTTGGAAGGAGGCGCAACTACGCAGCTCCAAAGATATGGAAAACCAAGCACTAATCTCATTTTCAAAGCTGCACAATCTCGGTAGAGGGAAGCACAAGAGGTAGAGCTTCCAGATTGAATTTAAAGAGGCACCCGGTATCTGTAAAAAGTACGCTGCCAGATTGAAGTCAAAGAGGCACACCTATCATGCAAATTTAATTTACTCAAGCTTCTCTTTAGACACCAATCAAACAATATGTTAAATTTTTGCAGAAACTTCATGGGAAGGATTGAGATTTCACCAAGTCGCGAGCCAAGAGCGCCTATTTAAAAAAAAAACCCTGAGCTTGCCCACTTTCCCACACAGGTGTCACACAAAATTCAAATAGTGATGTTACAGATATGCCAAAATCTTCCATTAATCCGGAAATTAAAAAAAAAATGTGATCTAAATTTCGTAACAGAATATCACAATACCAACAATAAAGAAACAAAATTTACACAGTTCATGATATAGAAATAACTATTAGTGCAACTTAAAGCAACAATATTAGAAATTACAAAGGACGACTAAATGTGATTCAAAGCAATAGTATTAGAAATGATCATTTGCGTGGCTTCGAGGTAACGAACTAAACCAACATGTCTGTATGAATAACAATATTAATGTTGAATTAAAATAATGCCTTCAAATTTAGTGCAACTTACTAGCATTACAAACTAGTACTAACAAACTAAACCAACATTACATTATTCAAAAAAAAAAAGCCACAAGATGATATAATGCTCAAAAGAACAACAAATAAAGACATCACCCCATTGTTATTCATGGAGCATACTATGCAAATGTGTCTCAGTCATGGTGGGCGCCAAAATGTGAACATTTAAATTTGCATTTGCTCAAAGATTGACAAATATTAGCATTATTAGTCAAATTAAACAAACCAAATAAAACATTCCTATGAAATACTTAAACATGCTAAATATGTAATCAAGACAATAAGAGACCAATGTAACAAATGAAAACATATAAGAACATATTCAAACTCTATCCCTTAGTGGGAGTGATGCTCCTTTGATGTGGAAAGAATGCCCTCTCCCAACCTCTTTGATAAAGCTTCCAAGATGTGATGAAGTCCAATTTGACTCAAAGATAATGATATCAATTGGAGGATAATGACTTTGCCTAAAGAAGTGGATCCATTTCAAGTAGAAGAGGCTTCTACTTATATGAGTGAAGGGTTGAAGAAGATGTAAAATTGGTGAATATGGGATAAAAAGGGAGCCAATAGGATTGGGACACTTGTCACAATTCTATTGGATGAGGATGGACCACATTTTGGGGAATATGTAGAGTAAAGATGAAGTAAGAGAAATAAATGAAAATGGTCGAGGATGTAAGAGGATTAAAGGAATGTGGTCGAAGATGTAAGAAAATGTTGTTGAGAATGTAAGAGAATTTAAGTGGTCGAAGATGTAAGAAAATGTTGTTGAGAATGTAAGAGAATTTAAGGGACAAGATGGTGTGTAAAGAGGAGTAAATGCCTTTGGAAGAGGCTATTAAAGCCTTTTGGAGGGAAATTGAATGAAGGGGTGGTTGGGAGGAATATTCATAGGAATATGCCATTGTGAGGATAAATAAGGTAATTAGTTAATTAAAACAAACTATTTTCATATGCAAGTTGGTTAGTTGATCAAGGGTTTAGTTTGACCAAGGTTGAGTCAAAAGCTAGAGAATGGGTAATGATTATTATGAGTTAATTAATTTAGAATTAATCAATTTGAAGGGATTAGAGGTTTTATGACATTTGATTTAAATAACTTGATTTATTAAATCAAATGAGAGGACTTTAGGGTTTTAATTAAATAAATACAATTATTTAATCAAACATGATGAACATTAGTGAGTAGGAAGTGAATTTATCAAATAAACTTAATTACTTGATTAATAGCAGAAGTGATGTTAATTAATCAGAATTAGGTGCATAATGTCAATTAGGATTGTTTGTGTCTAAATTTTGCCCCTCTTTGAAGCAATGTCCCTGTTGCGTTGGTTTAAAGACTGATGTTGCCAAGATTGAAATTCACAAATTTCTTGATTTTTTCGAATGCCCTATTGTTGCCCCAGTGGAAAGTACATTGGTACACTGCCCCCTCGAGAGATAGGGCAAAAATTCCAATTTTAGGTTGAGCTCACGACAAATATGCTTTATGGATGTAGGGATGTATGTATGGATGCGTTTATATGTGGATGGTTATGTTATGAGATGCTTAGACTAATAGATCTATATTATGATGAGGATGCAAATGAGATGCTTTTAAGATGCTTAGAATGACAAATCTATATTATCCTAAACAACTTAAATGATGATGCAATGCATGTGAGACAAATGATGTTTCCTATTATGATGATATGTATGAGTATGCAGGATGGGTATACTGATGTTTTATGAATGCAGGTAGATTTTTTTTTTGGTAAATGTCATGATACCATGTTAGCGTGAAAGAGCATAGAAGAATGAGAGGGGTGAACCCTTGATTTCAAGAAGATGCAAAAGTTCAACAAGTCTATGAGTGGACGAGACTTTATTAGATATGATGATGTTTTGCTTATCCAAGGATTGGGGATATAAATGACACAACTTTCCTTATGTTTGATAACACACATAGATACGATGCATCAAGGTACAAGCAACCCGGATGGCGTGGTATCTAGCGCGTTGGACCTTGACTCAACAAACAGGTAGGAGTATCCTTGTTCACACCTGACATACGGGAACCTCACTAGGATGTATTTTAGAAATTTCAAACATTTCGGGCCAAAACATGGAAAGGCATAACCTAACAATGTAATAGTCAACAAGGTGTTCAAAACCTCTTCCATACTCACCTACCAAAGCAAGTATCACTAAGTTATATTACAAGAACATCCAACAAACACAAAAAATTAAAAGATAATGATTAATGCCCCATTCCTTTCTCTCTAAATCATTTTGATTAGACATCATTGAGAGGTCATGGGAATGAGCGCAATAAGATAAATCAAAAGAAAAGATCAAGTACACAAACAAGTCAATGTTCTTCATACCTCTAGCCAAGACTAAACTACGGTGATGTCTGATGTTGATGTTCATTGTAGGAAAGATGTATCCTAGGACATGATGTTTATCAAATGATTTTGAGACTAACAGGATGATGGGCTATTGATATCAAGAGTTGACTAACTTGTTGACCTACTGACCTAGACTTTAGACCTTTATGTTTGAGTTCACACTTTCAATTTGCTATACTTGTTTTCGATTGTTTTTCCAAAGGTTGAAGATGTCGATCGTTTATTGTGGGTGAATGTTTATTGCGGGTGAACGTTGAAACGAGACGGGTGATTTTGGGTGTTTTTTGAATGTTTTGAGGCTATTTTGGGATTTTTGAGATATTTTTCAAATGTTTTGATTTTCAAAATTTCCAATGTTTTTGTGTTTTATAAGATTTTGACCAAGAAGCTAACTTAAGGACCTATCCTAGGGGTCTCGGGGGCTAATCAAAGATTAGCCTTGCCTACACTATACACGTAGAGACCATGTAGTTCGACTAACGCATACTCATTTATTGATGAGATATGAATAATTGGATTGTTAATTTATTAAGATGGACACCTAAAGGACCTATTCTAGGGGCCTCGGGGGCCGATCAAAGATTAGCCTTGCCTATGTTATACACGTAGAAGCCTCGTAGTTTGACATGACGACTATGTTTTTGACTTGTTTTTGGATTTTTGATATGTTTTAGATGTTTTTGGATTTTCTAGTTTTATGAATGTTTTTGAATTTTTTAAAGTCTTGAGGATTTCAAGGATATACAAGAATCCAATCCGATGTAGGTATGACATACCCTCAACGTGATGCGATAAACTACCTCGATATAGGTAGGACAAACTGACCTTAGGAATGTGCCAAGTATTGCTAGGATGAAACATGATATCGACATAGGATCAAGCTATGATGCAGACACAAATGGGTGATGGAAGAAATATGGAATGCAATGGAAAGCGATGGAAGGTGATGCAAAACAAGCCAATGAATCGATGGTGGATGGGAAGTGCTTTATTTACACAAGGCGCCTGATTGCCAGGTTTTCACCAAGGTACTTGTCCAAAACGCCATTGAAGTGGTTTTCACTAAAGGACGATTTTTTTTTTTTTACTATTTTCAATCATTTTTTTGATTTTTTGTTTTGTTTTGATATATTTTGATTTTTTGTATTTTTGGATTTGTACCTTGCAAGCTTAGGCATAATTTTTTTTGAGATGGGAGCTAGTGTTGACAAGTTTGTGAGTTTCAAGTATTTTGAACTAGTTCAAGTATTTCATCTTGGGACATCTCTTTGAAGTTATTTGTGACATCTTCCACTTGACATCCTCCCTCTTGAGGATCTTGAGGTAGTTGAGAGGGATTAAGTGGAGGGTTGATACATACCCTAGGGTTGAATTCTGTTTGACTTAAATCACTTGAGGTTGATGTTTCTTTGTTTTGCTCCATGATCTTCTTGTGTTGTGATCTTGTTTGGACCATAACATTGGGATCAAATTTTAGTAATATGTAAGGTAACCTTTAACTCCTTTGGTTGATCTAAATTTTAGGTACAAAAATAAATTCTAGGATGTGTTTTATGATCAAATGATGATGATGTGATAAATGAGGGGTGAATGGAATGGATGTTTGAGAACTTTGGATCAATACTAGACATTAGGATTTTTTATATTGATTGGTTTGATTTGGATAATGGACTTGTAGATCCCAAGATGTTAGATGTGATCTTGGGATTAACTTGTCCAAAAGGGGTGCTAATTTAACTAAATGTGTGAGAAAGGATTCATTCCCACACACTTAGCTAAACAAGATGTTTTTTGATTTTGATCTAAGAATTTACCAAAAGTCTAGCATAGATGATTTTTCCAAAGTTCTAAAAGTTGTTTGTGAGATGGGTTTTGATAAATGTTCTGACAAATGAAAGTATTGGTTTTGATCCTAGATGAACCTAGAAATACTTTGTTACAAGACCAAGGTGTTGAAGAACATGCTAGACCTCCAAAGTTTTCAAATCCTATAGACCCAATGATTTAGATAGGTTCAAGATCATGAAAAAGACTAAGATTTTGACTAAAAAAGAATGCATACAAATTTGGATTGTTCCTTGAAGCACGTTTATAGAAGTTGTATACCAATATGTTTTTAGAGATATTTTGGACTAAGATGCCTAAGTTTGAAGTGGTGATAAGTGGACCTTTGTTTTGGAATTTTGACTTTGCAAGAAATCATGAGGACAAGTGTGGGGTTCAATTGTCTTTTTATCTTGATTAAAATGGATTCTTTTTACCACATCAACTCATCTTGTTTAAATTCCAAACTACATGTCTATGTCTTAGCTCCTTTTCATTCCACAATGTCCATTATGTGAAAATCAAAGAGTCAAGGCCATAGTTTCCTTAGGTTGACTTTGAAGAGAGCAAATTGAGATATGAGCCCGAGTATTTAGAAGCCTCTAAAGATAAAATCCCTAGGGACATGTAGTAATAATTGGACTCTTCAAAGACATTCACTCTTTCCAAAAGGTTTAAAATTTTGATGATTTGTTAAATGTTTGTTTCAATGTTTGAGATCCAAGCAATATGTTTGACTGACTTGCAAAATGCACAATACTAGGCTGCAAAGATACTACTTGTTGAGTCCCCACTCAGATTCCACCTAACACCAAGACAAAGCAAACAACTAGAGATTTGGCGACACTAGCTCCCCTCCACGACACACAGTTCTCGGAACCACCAAATCTCAAAATCTTGAAGATCCGAAGATCCTAAGGATTTTCCTGTTTCAACTTTGAATAGTAAAAATGTGGGGCGGCTTTAGAATGACCGTTCCTGCACCAGCAAGCATAAAGGTTTTTTGTTCACTAAACAATTAGTTCATAGTAAGGGCTTTCGTTCAAGGTGGCCATACACGTGACAAGATTAGCCCTAGATTATTTCAATCAAGAGGCCTCCCAATATCTTCCTAAGAAGAGATTTTGATGTATCACACAGATACTAAGGGTGACACTTGTTGGTATGACACATCCGCACCTGTTGTTAATGACATTTTTATATAGCGATTGAAAGAGCTTGGCTTTAGCTTGTTACCACTTGGGTCGTTCCCACCATTCGAAGCGGGGTGGAAGGCCCTCTAAAAATATACAAAAGCAAGGAAGTACATTTGTAGTTCGACCTCCTAGATCGTGTGAAGCGTAGGGAGGGCACACACACTGCCTTTTCCTCACACTAGCATGGACAATCGATGCCAACAATGAATTTCCTCAATCCAAATCTATCATTGTAGAGGCGATGCAATATGTTGATCACTATGGTGGCATGACAAAAGATCCATATGCAGGGTTCTGATGATCATATGCAAGATAGTTTAATCAAGGTGTGTGTAGATGGGCCACCAATGGTGGTGGTTCATGTGATTATATTATTGCTATCACAAAGTCTTCACAAAGAGTCAGGTGTGGGTATGATGGTGCATAGTATGGTGTAGTATAATCTCTGCTCTTTTACTTGTCCACCCAAATGTCAGAAGTAAAATCACTATAGATGCAAACATAAAGGTGCTTGTGTCCTACTTTGCATGTCCTTTTAATCATCCACAAACAATTTTCCAGATTCAACGAATAATGAAGAAAGAAACGACTAGGAAGAAGTTGCTAGAGTTGTGCAACTCTAGTATAAATACATTTTACTAGTGCCACATGTGGAAATGGAGGATGGAGGTTGATGGCGCTTAGATTAGGATTTGAATAAAACCTTAGGTGTCCATTAAAACTTTCTGATTCTTGTGCTTCCATATCCACTAAATGTGCAATAGTGGAGTCTTCACAATTGATTTGGTTGCAATGGACATAACTCAACACAAAATATTTGTTACCATGAAAACCATTAACCATATAATGAAATGTCAACCACAACCAATCCAAACCCTACAAAAAAGAAGATGCCTCAAACCAGGAAATAGGTCAAATAGGCCAAATACCTCAGAAACAAGTCGAAATGGCCAAAATTTTCTTACAAATATTGCAAATATAGACCCAAAATAGGAAAATATGAAAAGGGTAATTCAACCCTTTGCTAACTTTTTTCAATTTTTTACTTTTCGTATAATGGGAAAAAATTTGTAAAATTTAAATTACCAAATTTAACAAAATGAAAGGTATTTCTTTGTTTCTTAGGCCTTTTGGACATAATGACAATGCCCGTTTGTCCCCATGATTCTCTATTGGTAGGAATATGTGTGGAAGTCACTTTGATGTGGGAAGGAACATTCTCTCATGGCTCTAATACCATGTTGGAGAATGCCAAGATTAGAGAACATACAATAGCCTTCCACAAGTGAAGATATGAGCACAATAGTATGTCTATCAATATGATATGAAGAGTGCATAATATAATGAGAAACCTTGCATATATAGGAAAGGTAGATGAGGAGAGAAGGTAGGATATAATGACTAACTACCCCTCCAAATGTGCAACACTTGTGAGCTCACTTGACAAGTGTGTTAGAAAGTGGCAAGTATGCATGCAATACGTGTCTCAAGTGATGATGACACATGTATCAATGCTATAAAGTGAGTAAAAAATATAATAAACCTAAATGGGGACTTAAGCAATGTGAATAGGACTCTCCTAGGTAGGATAAAAACTAACTAGTTTGATAGTCACTATTTGCACCAACACACAAAACACATTTTCCCAAACTGAATTGTCTCTAAATAACCACTAGCAAATATATAACCTATATATAAATTACTCCGAGATGTATCGAGGCATTGAATTTTTTCAACTTTAATTTTTATTAAAGCTGAATGATGAAAAAATTAAACGCCTCGAGACATCTCAACGTATTTTATATAGGTTATATATTTGCTAGTAGTGGCCACGACGTGCGTAACATATTGAATAAATTAATATATTTAGGGTTATGATTAGAGTTAGCATTATGGTTAGGGTTTATATCCTAGTTAGGGTTAGCATTAGGGTTAGGGTTTGGTTTAGATTTATTATTATGATTAGGGTTAGGGTTCAGTGTTAAGGTTGGGTTTATGGTCATAGTTAGTGTGAGAATTATGTTAGGGTTAGGGGTAGAATTATGGTTAGTGTTAGGGTTTGGATTATAATTATAACAGGTTTCAAGTTAGGAATAAGGCTTTGGTTAGTGTTAAGGGTAGGGTTGGAATTAATTTTTGTTGGACACTAGGAACACTGAGAGGGGGTGGGGGTGAATCAGTGTTCCACAATTTGAATCCCAAATCAAATCTTAAACTATCAACAATATTTAACCTCTAATAGCATCCACACCAAATAAATAGAAGGAAACATGCATGTACATTAATAAGACAATGTGAACAACATAACACCAAGATTTTTATGTGGAAACCCTGTTAGGAGAAAAACCACGGTGGAGATTAATCCACAAAGTATACTCTATTAAAAGTATGATAAAAAGGGGAATGCACTTGCATTCAGGCGCACTTCCTAGAGATCATTGCTCAAAATACAAAAGAGGACTCACTGTCCAAAATAAGTTTGGATTAAAGCTATTCAAAATATGAACTGAGAAAACAACATCTCTAAATGCTTGGATTCAGTTCCAATGAAGCACATGAAGACTGATTTTGGACCTTCTGCCCAATTTACACTTCTGCTCTGCTATGCAAAAACCCTTCTGCTGCACAAACACAATTATCTCGATAGATCTTCTGATAATACCTCATGCAGTTGTTTTGCACTTTTTCGCACACACCTTCTCACTACTTCGTACACCACTCCACATCATACCTAAAATGAATTACCGATCTCATTTATATATCCGCTAACTAGAATTTTATTATTGTATGTCAGCTTGAAATAAAATATAATACTCTTCCACAAGTCGGCTCCAATCACCAATTAGAACTAATGCGTACCCACACAAGTGGGCTAGACTATAGTAGGGACCCAAACCAAAATTCCCAACATAAGAAATAGTTAAACACATACTCCTCATACATCCGAAACACGCCATACACAACAGGTCGGCCATAATGAGAAAATAAGCAATAAATTATTCTGCCGAATCTCCAAACTCGTACATGGATCAATGTAATATCATAAAACTTATCAAACATATAACATACATGATTGACAAGCATCCCTGGGGATCCACACAACAAAATAATGATCCGATGAAGTATCCAAATCAACTTACCAACCAGATACTCTGTTCTTCATGCATTTTTTCGGTAGAGTATTGTCTTCTACTTTCATTGTTGGTAGGAACTGCTTCTAAACTGTAGACCACACTACTGACTCTAGTTGCCATCAATGACAACACTAGCAACCAAAAACAATCTCCTAAAGCCATATGCCAACAATCTCCCCTTTTGGCATTGATGACAACACTTAGTGAAAAATGACTAAGTGTTGAAACCAAAATTCAAAACTTCACAACACAACAAAACAACTGCAAAACACTACAACAAAACATTACTCCCCCTTTAGATGTCAAGGTATTTTTCACTGCATTCTCTCCCCCTTTGACATCAATGACAAAAATTTCACTACTTTCCTTAGCATTGCACTCTTCCTTATTGCATTCTCTCCCCCTTTGTTGATGCATAAATTGATCAAAATTTGAAGAATTGCAACTACCACACAAATCAGAAAATTATCTCATACTTATCTTTCATTTCAGGGAGAAATTTCTTCCAAGAGTCCACTGCAATCCTAGTATCAATTATCAGACTGTTATTTTCTGATGTTCTGTTGATGACTCGAACAAGGGATTTAGGAATGGTAATGGTTTCTACTAGCTTTTCTCCTTTCTTTAAAACTTCAACCATTTGCTCTAATTTGCATTTAGTCAGGTCCTTCACTTTCCAGAAGGTGTCCATAAGAGTGTTTTTGGAAGAGTGAATCTTTGCATGCTCAACTTGCAGCTCGTGAACTTTCTTCTTCACTTCTTCATCCTTGTCATGAACCATACTGTAGTCCTTTCCGATTCTAACAAGCTCATTCTCAATTTTTTCTAACTTTTCCTTATATTTTCCAACCACTTGAGGCCACCTGAGACAGTAATTGAAGATCTTATTCGCTGAGTCAATGCATTGTCTTAGTATATTCATTTTCTTCTTCAGTTTGGTGAGAGATAGCCTAAACTGCATCTTTAGATGTGAGATTATTTCCTTTTCTTTTCTGTCCTGAGACACAAAGTCCATAGCCTCCTTGATACATTCAATAAATTCTTCTGGAAGCACATTCTCCAAACTTTTCAGTTTAATGTTGTTATCAATAAAGTATCTTCCTAGAGTGTCCTCAATGAGGTCCTATTCATAAGATGGACCATTTATCCATATGTCAGTTATCTTTTGCATTCCATTTTCTTCTTGAACAATCTGCAATATCTTTGCTTTGAGTAGGGCACCTTCTTCATCACTTTCTTTTGCAATTACCACAACCAATTCAACTAGTTTTGGTTCATCTCTTGGAGTATATTCCTCAGAGTCTTCATCGAATACATCCACAACTATCTGCTTTTTACCTTTTTCTTCAACTTTTGTTGACTTAGGCGCCAGAGGAGTTTCACTAGCCAACTCTCTTTCTCTCTTCTAATTTTTCTCTGACTTACCAAAGGATGATCCAATTTCAATTGCTTTTACCGAGAGAGGAATACCAAAATTTCCTAACAAGTCTCCAAAGAAGTTCTCATAAACTTGTTCACCATTTTCAAAAGAATTGAAATGCTCAAAGATTTTCTTGCAAACCGATATATTTTGCTTCCATTCTACATTGTCATTTTGAGGCAAGCAATTCATGAAATACATCATAATGCATATAGCCAAGGTACCAAACCTGAAAGAGTAATCTATGTCCTTCAACAATTGCACATTCTCCTTCAGTTGATCCTTCAACAATCCACAGAGGTCAAAGTATTCATTTTCTATTATCATCTTGTGCGCAATATATAGACTACGCCTGCAAAGGTTGCACCTTCCCTATTTCTGAAGATCTTGTATGAAATTCCATATGCAATAAACTTTGTTAATGGGTCTTTGATTGATGTAATTATCAGCGCCCTTTGATCTCCTTTTGCACCGGTTAGGGCTTCGACTTCAACATTTCGAATCAATTTCTTTTTCGGGACATCACCAACATTGCATAAACCTGTTAGATTTCTGATTACATCATTATAAATTTGATAGGGTTTATCCAAAGTAAGGATATCACCATCCAATCTGTTCAAGATTAACCAAACTACCTCTGTGTTGAAAAAATGAGGAAATTCATTCCAGATATCCAGATTCTTGCGTTTTGCTCCTCCAAGCTTCTTCAATTCTATGCACGAGACAACAAATTTCTTACATCCCTAACCTTTTGACTACTAAACTCATCCAGAATTACTATTCCTTTAATTTGTTTCATTTTCCGTACCGAATAGGGTTCTACCGACCACATAATAAGTATGAAATTGATAACCAATAGAAATACCTGGAAATTCGCCACTAATTTGACTTTCACTCCTTCAAAATTTTGCTGAAAAAGGGTTCTCCAACTATTCTCCTTTGGTGCATGGTGACAAATGATGGTTTCAAATGCCCTTTTATAACTTTGCACACCTAACTTATTGCATTAAATGCTTTGCCCTAGAAGTTCCAGTTACACTATTCACAAACAACAAGAGAGAAATCCATCTGCAGACCTTCAAGAAGAGATCACCAGTACATTTGAGAATGAATAACACAATTGCAAACAACTTCCTGCAATCCAGAACCAACTACACATGGGGGGACAAAAGATTTTCATGAAAAACTCCCCCTAGGCCAATGGCCTGAAATTAATTGCCAGATGAGCTACCGGAGGGAGCTTCCAATACAGTCTTATTACCTTCATCAGATCCATTCTTCTTTACCCATGTTTTTTCTCATATGATCTCTTATCTCTTCCACAAATGCTTTTCCTTTTCCTTTATCACTTTTATGTGAATTTCTAGCTTGATGTTCTAGACCTCTTTTATTCATGTTTCTGTTTCTGTAGACTCTTGCAATGTGTCCAAATTTGTTACAATTGTAGCATACCAAATATTTCTGTCTATACCATCCATTCCACTGATTTCCTCCTGATATGCACTGATTGGAAATATGTCCAAACCTCCACAGATATAACATTTAACATCCCTTTTTCTGACAGACATGCTTTTGGATTCTAATGACTTATGACCAAACTTTTTGCAATTAAAACATTGACCAGAAAATGATGGATTGCTAGAACTTATCTTACTTCTACACTGAGAAGCCATATGCCCAAATTTATTTCAAAGCAAGCAATATCCATTAAATTTTTGAGCATTAGGTTGCCTTACTGGATATCTTTTGCGTTTGTTCTTCTTTTCAGGGACCTTTTGTTCAGATTTGAAGCTCACATCCTTCACATAGCCAAGACCTCGCCTATAATTTGCATCCTTTTTTCCTTTAGTTATTTTATCAAGCTTAGCAAAACTGATCCTGAAATTCTCCTTAAACTCATTTGTAGTGGCAAGCTCATCTCTGAGAATATCTACCTGTCTCTCAAGCTCTTATTCATTGTTTCTCGATTGTTGCAGTTCAATCTCTAGCTGAATGAATCCACTATTTACTCTGTTGTATTCCTCAAATTTCTCTTTCAAGGACTGGGCCATATTCTCTTCATCTTTTTTTCTTCAATCTCTTTAGTTAACTTCGTTGCCACAAATTTTGTTTCAAGCTTTAGGGCAGTATTGTCCTTAGCAAGCTTTTCACATTCTTCTGTTATTTCTTTTAGGGTTTGATTCAAATGAACATATTTTGGGCCTCTGCTTTATTTTTGCTTCAACTGACAACATAGTTCTTTCCTCTTTTCCCTTGACTCATTTATTTTATCCTTCAATGATTGAATGAATTTTTTGACAACCACAAGGTTTGCTTTTAGTTCCATGACCTCTGCTTTAGACTGATCAAGATCATCAAGTGCCACCATAAGTTGTTGTTGAAGACCACTTGCGTCCATTGTAATCCAAGATCCACCTCAAGTTAAACTCAAAAGAGGAACCTTCTCTAATACCAATTTTTGGACACTAGGAACACTAAGAGGGGGGGTGAATTAGTGTTCCACAATTTGAATCTCAAATTAGATCTTAAACTATCAACAACAATATTTAACCTCTAATAGCATCCACAACAAATAAATAGAAGGAAACATGCATGTACATTAATAAGACAATGTGAACACCATAACACCAAGACTTTTATGTGGAAACCATGTTAGGGGAAAAACCACAATGGAGATTAATCCACAAAGCATACTCTGTTAAAAGTATGATAAAAAGGGGAATGCACTTGCATTCAGGCACACTGCCTAGAGCTCACTACTCAAAATACAAAAGAGGACTCATTGTCCAAAAGAAGTTTGGATTAAAGCTATTCAAAATATGAACTGAGAAAACAATATCTCTAAATGCCTGGATTCAGTTCCAATGAAGCACATGAAGACTGCTTCTGGACCTTTTGCCCAATTCACACTTCTGTTCTGTTCTACTTTGCAAAAACCCTTCTGCTGCACAAACAAAATTCTCTCGACAGATCTTCTGATAATACCTCATGTAGTTGTTCTGCATTTTTTCGCACACACACCTCTCACTACTTTGTACACCACTCCACATCACACCTAAAATGAATTACCGATCTCATTTATATATCCGCTAACTAGAATTTTATTACTGTATGTCGGCTTGAAATAAAATATAATACTCTTCCACAAGTCGGCTCCAATCACCAATTAGAACTAATGCGTACCCACACAAGTGGGCTAGACTATAGTAGGGACCCAAACCAAAATTCCCAACATAAGAAATAGTTAAACACATACTCCTCATACATCCAAAACATGCCATACACAACAGGTCGGCCATAATGAGAAAATAAGCAATAAATTATTTTGTCGAATATCCAAACTCGTACATGGATCAATGTAATATCATAAAACTTATCAAATAGATAACATACATGATTGACAAGCATCCTTGGGGATCCACACAACAAAATAATGACCTGGTGAAGTATCTAGATCAACTTACCAACTAGATACTTTGTTCTTTATGCATTATGTTGGTAGAGTATTGTCTTCTACTTTCATTGCCGGTAGGAACTGCTTCTAAACTGCAGACCACACTACTGACTCCAATTTCCATCAATGACAACACTAGCAACCAAAAACAATCTCATAAAGCCATATGCCAACAATTTTAAGGTTTGGATTGGAATTATAATTAGGGGTAGGGTAAGGATTTATATTTGGTTAGGGCTATGGTTTGGGTTAGGGTTAGGGTCAAGGTTAGGATTAAGGTTAATATTAGCATTAGGGTTAGGATTTGGTTTACGATTATGATTAGGCTTATAGTTAGTGTTAGGGTTTAGTGTTATACATTGAATAAATTAATATAATTAGGGTTATGATTAGGGTTAAAATTTAGGGTTACAATTTATATCACAGTTAGGGTTAGCATTAGGGTTAAAGTTTATATCATGGTCAGGGTTAGCATTAGATTTAGGGTTAACCATTTAGCAGTAGGGTTTAGCATTTAGGTTTATGATTATGGTTAGGGTTAGGGTTAGGTTTATGGTTCGGGTTATAGTTACAGTTAGGG
This sequence comes from Sequoia sempervirens, assembly GCA_007258455.2. Lineage (NCBI taxonomy): Eukaryota > Viridiplantae > Streptophyta > Pinopsida > Cupressales > Cupressaceae > Sequoia > Sequoia sempervirens. The sequence continues at coordinate 2,841 of VDFB02002229.1, read as the reverse complement.
TTTAGTGTTAAGGTAAGTGTTAGCATTAGGTTTATGGTTAGGTTTAGAATTTTGTTCTATGGTTAGGATTATGTTTAGGGTTTACATTAATGTTCAGGTTAGGGTAAGAATTATGGTTAGGGTGAGGAAATGGGTAGGATTGAGATTATTATTATGATTATGATAGAATGATAGAATAATAGTTATGGTAGGTTTAAGTTCAAGATTAGGATTAGTGTTAATGTTAGAGTTCAAATAATGGTTAGGCTTAGGGTTTACATTATGGTTAGGATTATGCTTAGAATTAGGGTTTGGGTTATAGACACACACACACACACATATCTATGACACATTTAGTATTTCATATATTTGTGACACATTCATTACTATTAATTTTTCACATATATTTGCCTCACATCCACTTCAAGAAATTATTTAATGCTACACATTTTAGAAAGCCACGTATATTACAAATAAGTACTTGAACAAAATACGTTACAAAAAGTTAAAATTTAGATTTATGGATGTCTTATCTACTGCTACACATCACTTCAATCTTTTTTCAAAAATATTTCTCTTATATTGTAATATAAGTTAAGCCAAATTGGTAAACTTTTCTAAAATGAGTAAAATGTTTGTAAAAATTTGTCAAAAATTATATCATATGGATTTTCCACATATTAATAATATATATATATATATATATATTTGTCGTGCATCCATTTCAAAAATATCTTTAACACCACACAATTTAATAAACCACATATATGAAAATTAATATTGTTGTTCGTTGAACCTATATAAATCAGAGAGAAAATATATGTTTCACTACAACCAACTTGAATAACTAAAAAGTATCGAAGGTCAAATAAGAAGACTATATGAAAAACACTTCGCCGTAATGATGTAAGTACATCACATATTCTTCAATGATGAGATTGGTATTGTGACCTTTATTTGCATAATGATCAGACACAATTATTAGGGTTAGGGTTAGGGTAGGGTTAAGGTTAGAGTTAGGGTTAGAGAAAGAATTAGGATTAGGTTTGGGTTAGCATTAGTATTAATATTAGGGTTAAGGTTATGATTACGATTAGAGATAGAATTAGAATGAGGGTTAGGATTAGGGTTAGGTTTATTGTTAGGATTGGGGTTAGGTTTAGGGTTATGTTTAGGGTTAGAGATTATAGTTATGATTAGAGATAGAATTAAAATTTGGGTTGGGGTTATCATCACAATTAGGGTTAGGTTTAGGATTAGAGAAAAAATTAGGATCAAGTTTAGATAAAAATTAGGATTAAGGTTTGGATTAATTTTATTATTGGGATGAGGGTTAGGGTTAGGTTTAGATTTAGAGATGAAATTAGGGTTAGGGCTAGAGATAAAATTGAGACTAAAGCTATGGTTAGTGTTAGGGTAGGGTTAAGGTTATAATTAGGGTTAGAGAAAGAATTAGGACTAGGTTTGGGTTAGCATTAGTATTAATATCAGGGTTAAGGTTATGATTACGATTAGAGATATAATTAGAATGAGGGTTAGGATTAGGGTTAGGATTGGGGTTATGTCTAAGGTTATGCTTAGGGTTAGAGATTATAGTTATGATTAGAGATAGAATTAAAATTTGGGTTGGGGTTATCATCATAATTAGGGTTAGATTTAGGGTTAGAGCAAAAATTAGGATCAAGTTTAGGGTAAATGTTAGGGTTAAGGTTAGGTAAAAATTATGGTTAAGATTGGGATTAATTTTATTATTGGGATGAGGGTTAGGGTTAGGTTTAGGGTTGGGGTTGGGGTTACAATTATCATTAGAGTTAGAGTTAGGATGAAGGTTTCAATTTGGGTTAGAATCAACATTTGTGTCAGGGTTAACTCTAAGGTTACTATTATTATTATAAGTAGGGTTATATTTAATACCTATAAACCTAATTGATCCCTAATTATATTATGGTCAGGTAACCCTAACCATAATTTAATTTGAACCCTAACTCTAAGTAAACTCTAACCATAACCCTAAAACCAAACCTAATTAAATCATAACCCTAAGCTAACCTTAAACCTAAACCTAACCCTAATTGAAACCTAAGTCTAATGCTAACATTAAACCTAACCCTAACCCTAATTGAACCTAACATCAACACTGATTCAATCTTAATTGGAAACCTAACCCTAATTGAATAATAACCCTAATTGAATTGTAACCCTATTTGAAACCCAACCTTGACTGTTATCCTAAGACTTATCATATAACCCTAGCCCTAATTCAACCCTAATTGTAATTACAACCCTAATTAAATATTAACCTTAATCTAATTGAACCCTAACCTTAATCCTAACCCTAACCTTACTTAAACCTTGTGTTGAAAATGGAGGTAATTATGTAGCTTTAAAACTTGTAAAAATCTTATACTGTAGATCTAAATAAGTGTTCTTTGTTTAGATGCTTGTCATAATAGTGGTTTCAATTCACGAGGAATGAATTTTGAAATTTGAAATCACATATTTTTAGAAAATACTCAATGATTTAAGCCTTAAAAGTTCCATTTTAGGATTCAATTGAAGAGGTTTGATCAAATCACCTTCGATCAAACCCCTTTGGATAGAACCTCGCTAGTTTTAAACCATACCTGTAAATGCATCTCTTTTACACCTATCAAAATGCTGATAAAAAATCACTTTTGATTTAGCTTTTGGGGGATCAAATGAATTCATTTAAAATTTATTTGAAATGATTATGGCATTCCTCAGAACAATCTATCCAATGAATATAATTTTAATATGTTTTGGTTTTGTTATATATTTATTTTTTAAGTTTTATTAAACATATGGGTTTTTCATGAAATGAATTTCTTTGTTCTTCACATG
>VDFB02002228.1:0-22835 GCA_007258455.2 Sequoia sempervirens | reverse complement strand
GTTGACAAACAAAACACAATTGCCTACTAATTGACTCCTATAACTAATCGAAAGTCTTCAAATAATTAATACATAGTTGGATACAACCATATTAACAAAACATAATAAGGGCATTGTATGTTGACTGCATCATGCCTCTAACTAAAAGAAAACTAATCTTCCAAATGACAAAGAAAACGAGTAATCATCAAGTAAATTAATTAAGGTTTTCCAAACTTGTGATGATGTTGTAGAGGAAGGAGGATTGTTGTGTTGACGCTTCTCGTTGGTAGCTAGAACAACTTATCATAACCTAATTGTTCCACAACTAGTGAGCGTTCTACGATGAAAGACAAACTAAGATCTTGAGTGATTGTTTTAGCTAGCAATAGAATAGAAAATTGATGAAAGAAACTTTGATCATTAGCAAACTGAAGTCCACATGGAGCATTGGTAGAACCAACATAGGCAAAACACATGCCAATGTATGGAGAATGTAGTCACCAATGGCCATGCATTAATGAATTGTGGTTGAGGACCAAACAAACAAGTAAACCTAATTTGATTGTGTATCAGAGTCTAAAAATGCTACACCCAATTGATTAGTGAACCCAAATAGGATTGTAGGCACTTCAAAATCATTTTGATCATGAGAATGTTGCTCCATATTGCCATATTCCATGAATGTACATTCATCCAATTCACCAACTTGTAGGAACAATTTCTTGTTTCTACCAAATTTATGGTCTAAGGAAGAGCCAATTGTAGAAGGATCAATAGCAGCCCAAAATAATTGTACAATAGAGGCAATTTGAATAGATTGAGCAATGGTGGACCAAATAGAAGTTCCTTATGCTTTTTAGGCTTTATGATGCAAAGTGATGATTTTGAAATAACTATTCTAGTAGAGGTCATATAGTATGATGTTTTAGTAGGGACCATGCAAGGAGAAAAGGTATTATTTGTACTGTGTGGTTGGGAGGATCAACTTGAGAGAGTCATGTACAATAGGAAAATGACAAACTTGTGTTGTTTTGTGTAGGTCGTACAATTGAAGTAGGATGTGTCCTATGATTGGAGTTTAAAACAACATATGTCATAGGTGGATTAAGTTGTCAGAAATATGGGTAGAGATTTGAGGAGAGCTTATAGAAGCTATACATAAAATTTTCAACACATAATAATATGCTTCTCTATTTCTTTGTTCAATACATTTGCATATAATATAGGATATAAACCTCCTATAACAACTCCCTTACATAGATAATTACATGACTAACAAATAAACAAACTCCTAAATATATGAGTTGTTAAAACAACTCATAATACAAACAAACATTCACTATAATATAATATTAAGTTGTTTCTCAACAACTTAATATTAACATATATAACCCTATTTTATTTAACATACTGATCATAACACCCATGTGAACACTAATAACTAACACCCCCCCTTAGTGTGAACATGGGGAGAAAGTACATCATACGAACTGGAAACAAAATCGTATGCCTATGCATACTTTTAGGTTTGCATACTGCTATCTGGATCTTGCTACACATGATCACCTACATACGAGAACTTATTTCGCTTTCACTTCCAATGAACTCATCATCGGCCAACCACACTTCCAAGAAGTTTGACAATCAGAGGATCTTTGTAGTCAACTGCTCTTCTATACAACTATTTATAGCATCAATGATGTCCACATTCTCCTCCTTAGCACTTCCAACTACAATAAGCCAACTTGTGTGGCTCATGATCTTGATTCAAACGAAAGGCACCTCTCATCAACCTTTCATGGTTTTCACACAGGTTTACCACAAACCTGGACATGAACTAGAACACACTCATTTGTTCACCTCATATGGTTTTCTAGATCACCACTAACCTTTTCAAGATCCATGAACTGCATTACACTAGTGCTTTTGTTTATTACAATATTTTACACTATGAGGATACATAAGAAAATAACACACATGAATAGAAATAGCCACTTTTGTTGATCATGCCACTCAATCTCCAACAACATAGAAAACTCACTGCCACACAATAGAAAATAAAATGCCACCAAAGCTGATAAGCGGCCTCATCGTTGGTGACTGACGAGAGGATGCTGAGTGTCCTCCAACCTCTTGTGCCTCCATCCTCCATTTGATTTGCTACTTAGTAAACTTGGATTTGAAGCTCAATTTTACAATGCCCCCTTGATATGGACGTCGCATACAAGTGATAATGCATACATTTACAAATGAGACAATTTTTTTTGACACTTTTAGATTTTGACAAAACATTTAATGACTCATAAAATGAACCCTATTCTAAAAAACTGATACACCTTGAATTTGACAACATACTATATTTTTAATAGACTTTTAGACTATGACACAATATCTATAATAGCAATTTGACTTTAATTGAAAAACTATCATTAAACACTAAATCTAGAGAAGTAAACAAAATGACTCACTCAATGCAAATCAATTCTTTGATTTCCTTCTCCAAACATGTCTTGTGGAAATTGCAATAGAGACTACAACACAACCTTACTTTTCTCAGAGTGAACAAGGGTTCCAGATTTATCCAAAGCTAGTTGTAGCAAAGCATCAAGATTTGCATGTCTTGAAATGAGGTTGCCCACTCATGGCCTATGTACACATCCGAAACTTGCTGGAATTGATCTACACCTTTAACTTGTGCAATTTTTGAAATCCTTTAAAGAATTTCCATGAGAGGATCTGCAACTAAATCTTGCTCAAATTCCCTCATGGTATTCTCCATTATTCCCACGATCTACAGAGATTACAAAATCTCCAAAGTACCATAACCCGTGAAGGATAAAAAACAAATTGCAGATGCTCAAACTTTTATACAACATCCATATCACGTCCAACTTTCTCTTTTGATTGCTTGCAAAATACTCAGAATATTTTCAAACTATTTTTGGGTTTTATCCTACTCGTTTCAAGCTTTCTAGAACTTTTTGAATTTTATTTTTTCGTTTAGTATTGAGAAAGATATCGTGATTTTACCAAATCGATTGTGGAAGAGATTTTTGGATGCCTTGCTTTGATACCATGTAAGAAATATGGGCAGAGATTTGAGGAGATCTTATAGAAGCTATACATAAAATTTTCAACACATAATAATATGCTTCTCTATTTCTTCGTTCAATATATTTGCATATATATAGGATTTACATATCCTATATTATAGGAAAGCTCCTATAACAACTCCCTTACATAGATAATTATGTGACTGTGACCGACGAATTAGTATAGGCCGATTACTCTTGATCCATGAAGAATTGAAGCACAACAAAGCCACTAACGCCAATCTCAACTGGATCAATCAAATGCAAATTAAACTAAACATTTGTCAAAACTAAGCATTCTAAACTATGAAAGTGTTTAAAAGTCTACTCTAATCCATTTGAAACTTATCCCGTTGTGGGAGTGGTGTCACGTTGATGTGGAATGGCGACCCCTTCCCAATCCCGTGGATAATTGAGCTTGCCCCTGTTGATTTTTGCAGCTATGTGACTCATCTTCCAGCCGTGACTTGCATTGATTGAATAAATTAAATAATAGCCTGGGGCTATTAAATTTATATGATGCTGATTTAACTGAAGAGGCGCTTCTCAAAGGCAATATTATAATTCTTATCTTGGCCGACCTCCTTTGTACTTTCACCTTGGCCGACCTTCATTGTAATTCATATTTATTATTTTTATTTATTTTTTTCTTTGGTGGCTGATCTAGTTCTTGTAGAGGTGCGACCTCTCTAGCAAATGTATATATAGAAGTTCATTCTCACCCATTTGAGCATCAAGCAAGTTCATTCCATTCTTCTCTCAAGTGCAAATTATTTCAAGAGCAGATCAAGATCTGTAGGAGGCTGAGTATTTTGTTGGCAGATTGCATCACTGTATTTCTGTAGTTACATCAGATTGTGGTGTTATCTCTTGGCCCTCTTATTGGCCTTCATTGTAAAGGAGACTTTGTTTTGAGACTCAATATATAAGTGATATATTGTTGCTGGTTTTTTCTCCCTCAGGAGGAGGGTTTTCCTAGGGTATCTGTTGTGTTGTGTGTTTATTTTTTGAATTAATTCCTGTGCACTTAAATCTGATAATAAAATCAACACGATTCTTGTTTTGGATAAGTATTGCCTTGAAATTTCCTTTGATTTTCCACTTTGTTGAAAACTGGATTAGTCTTTGAACTTTGTCCTTCTTCAAGCCCTAGACCACTTTATCCTTTGCAGGTTTTTGAGATGAAATCAAATCATCAAGCATTGTAGAACTTTTCTTGAACCTTTCTTCATGAGCTTTCATTTTTTCTAGATCAGTTCTTAGGGTTACTACTTCTTGTTCAAGCTTATCACATTTTTCTGTCTTCTGATTGATAATCTCTTTCAAGCATCCTTCCTCTATCTTGCTTTTTTCAATTACCAATTTCAGATTCTCTTCCATCCTTTTACTTTCTTCAAGTTTCATTCTTAGATTCTCAGCAGTCTCCTTTACTTCCTTTAGCTCCTGGTCAACTTCTTTATGTTTCAGCTTGAACTTCCGAATCCGGTTCCTAAGTTTCTAAATGCATTCACTTGCTTGCTTTACATTTTCTTTCAGATCTTCATTTTTCAGACTTTGAAGTCTTTGTTCTTAATTCTTCATATCCCTTCACCATTTTGTTCAACCTACCAAGATCCCCTTCAAGTTGTTAAACTCATTCCAAAGGACCAAGCTCTGATACCAATTGTTGAACAAGACAACTTAGAGGGGGGGCGGGCGGTGAATTAGTTGTCACCAAACTAAATGCTTTAATCATATACCAAAACAAGATCTTGATACTGCTTAATTGATTAAACATTAAGTGCAAAAACTGAAATTCATCACATAAACACAGTAACACCAGATTTACGTGGAAAACCCAGTAACAGTCAAGGATGGAGGAAAGAAGAGGCATGGATCATGGATTCTCATCAACGGGTGAGAATGCAAGATTAGATTTAACCAAGGGTTCTCATTCCTTCCAAACAATCACACTTTTGATTTGTACGAGAGGTCAAAAGTTAACTTGCACAAGAAGTCACAAGTTTGTTTGCATAGGAAGCTAAGTGAGAATATTCCCTTTCTCAAATGATTGGAGGAGAAAGAAATGGGTGAGGAAAAAGGATATTTAGTTAATTAAAACTAAATTAAATTGTGCAAAAGAGGAGGGAATATGCCCTTTTTGGAGGAATGTGCAAAGGAGGAATATTCCCTTGCAAGTGTGGGGGAAATTAGATTAAGTAGATAATTGGTAATTAAACAAGGGTTTAATCATGCAATTAGGGTAATTAGAAGAATAAAGATGATATTCATTAAATTAAATGATTTAATGAATAGGGAAAGGTGAAATGACATTTAATTAAATAACTTTAGAGTTATTTAATTAAATTAGAAGATTTAGGGATTCAAATTAAATAGTTTGATTTATTTAATTTAACAGGACGAAGAGCTAGCGTGAAAGAGGGTGAATTAACCCGATTAAATGAATTAGGTTAATAGATGCAAATGACACACTTAATTAAATAGCTAGGCTAATTCAATTAATTAAGTGAAAAGAGGATGGATTTGAGGAGGAAATGATGTTAGTTAGCCAATGTGATCCATCGAGATATTTTTAAGCGTCTACAGTGATTAACAAATAAATAAACTCCTAAATATATGAGTTGTTAAAACAACTCATAATACAAACAAACACTCACTATAATATAATATTAAGTTGTTTCTCAACAACTTAATATTAACGTATATAACCTTATTTTATTAAACATACTAATCATAACACCCATGTGAACACTAATTCCTAACATAAGTTGTATGATAGTCCTTTTCAACTTGTGGTAGGGTGTGAGGGAAAATGGTTGTTTGAATTTTTAAATGTTTTTTCCCTTGACCATATGGTGAAATCAAACGCAATAGGTGTCCCCTTAGAAGCTTGTATGGTGGTGTTGATAGTAGCCTGTTGTATAGTGGAAATTGAAACTTTACAATGGTTAAATTGATTGTCCATTTTATGCTAGACGGTCAACATAGAAAGATTAGGTGGTACAATGTAAAGAACTTTTAAAAAATAAGTATTCTTTTAAGTGCCTATGGTAGGGTCCATAGTAGCTTGCTATGTGATGATTTCTTTTTTAACATTAGCATTACAATTTGTAATTGGTTTTCAACTTAGGGATATGTAGCCATATAGTGATAAAAGGGAAAACTATATTCAATTTTCAAAATTATGCCTCTTCCATCATTTGAGAATTATTTTTTTTATTTTTATTTTTCATGTGGGGTCCACCTATTATTTTTCACTTAGGACATTTTTCTTTTGTTTGACCCACTTTATGGTACTTTTCCCTTTTTCATAATTTTCTTGTGAAGCTTGTGTTGATTTGACTTTGATGTTGTGTTGAAATGTACAATACGAGTAGGGTCCTTTCGACCCACTTTATGGTACTTTTCCCTTTTTCATAATTTTCTTGTGAAGCTTGTGTTGATTTGACTTTGATGTTGTGTTGAAATATACAACACGAGTAGGGTCCTTTCAACAAGTATTCGTAGGCCCCAAATCAAATATTTTTTAGTATTATTATTTTGAGGCATACTTTCAATAATTTTGAAATCTTCAGTAAAGTTAGGTACCTTTGCTAGAACCAAAAGTATCGACTCTGGGGAGCCTTGTATTGTGTCCAACACACATAAATTGTTCAACTTTTCAAAGTCATCTTTCATTGGTTGCTTATTGTTGCATGATCCTTGTTCCTTGTCATTATTCATTGCTTTTTGTAGTCCATAGTCCTCCATTTGTTAGTGAAACAAGCCATGAAGAAAATTTGTTTCATCTTTTGAAGATGATTGCAATTCCAAAATTCTTTCAATATTTGGCTCTATAGGGCCCTGTTCATGCTTCTTTGTCCCTATTCTTTAGAGTTTGAATCTAACAAATTTGAGGAAGTTGCTTCTTCACTTACTAATGGTTCTTCAAATCAATTATATACTTTTTGCCCTTGTTTTCAATGGAGAGAGTGTTCATTTTCCATATGTGGTCGGCTTTGGCTGCTATCAGCTAATTATGACCCAACAGGATGCTGCATCATACACCCTTTTTCATAATTAGATGACTACAAAATTTGATTAAAATGTTGGAGTTCCAATAATTATCTTTTGTGCTATTAAAACTCCTAGCACCTTGATTCCTTGTTGATTTGCACCCACTAGTTGAAAATTTGGGGGCTAGATGGTTGGCTTGCGTAGACTTTTGCAGGCGTCTTCAAAAAGTACATTCACACCAAACCTATCATCAACTATAGTAATTGTGAGATTCCTTCCGAGGATTTCCATGTGCACCATTGTTGGTTTCTTTGACATGTTAACCATTAGTCACATGGGATTGATCACTTGATCTCCCAAAAATGGTGGTTTGGTTAAGGGGTCATCTTTATCTCTAGTTTCTAAATGGGTCATATCATGCACCGTCTCATTCTTCCTAGATACAATATTAGTCACAGCATTTTGGTGTTCAAGAATACTTTGTAATATTCACCACTTTAATTGGTATTGTAGTTTGAAGTATTTGCCTTGCAATATTTTTTTCAAATTGCAATTGATTTGTTATTGTACTTGCATTTGCATTGGAGTGGCAATGTTTGTTATCCATAGCATGCCCCACCTTGGCTCGTGCTTTTCAAAGTCTTTATTTTTTTCATATGTGGTTTTGGGTATACAACTGTAATGTCCGCTTTTTCGACATGATCGTGTTTGATGGTGGTTAGCCTATTACTTAGACTCTCGTAGGCTAACAGGTTGGGTTAGAGGGTCAGTGGCATTATTTGATGGGTTTTGTCGTTCTCATCCTTTGACTTTAGTGATTGGCTCACAGCAGGCCTTGGCAGTTCAGTGATTGACAGCTTCTGATGACACGTCAATACGACAGGTTATGAGCGAGATATTAATATTCTCGCGAAATTGAAGCGTTTTAACTTTATTTAATAAAGTTGTTTTGACTTTATAATAAAGAATTCACTTAAATTTATTTAAGTGAAAATTAAAACACTTTATCAAAAGGGGCGCCCATTTATTTATTCATTGACTATTGAAATGTTTAAAATACATTTTAAATGTATTTTAAAGTGAAATTGGCGTCACTTTTTGGAGATGCGTGCCTTTTTGTGCATATAAGGCAGCCAAAGGAAATTACAACTCTATTATTGATTATTTGACATTTTCTCTTGGCTTTGGCTTTGCTTGCTTCTCTGAGACAAGGGTTTCAGGAGTTTGCTTATCTTTGGAGAACGAAAACTCTTCATAGATCTGTGATTGTGAGACTGTGAAAGATCAGTTGAATGATTGCAACAGCGGGGGCTTCAATTTAGAAGTTCTTTAGTGCTTAATCAGGGATTTCTGTGCATATTCAGTAGAGTTCTTCAATAAAAATACAAAAGGGTTTGTGAGACAGGCGCCTATCTTCATCTGGTGATCATTCCTGTTATGGTCGTTCTTTCCTTACAGATGGTGTGGTTTCTTCTTGAAGGGCGTGGCTCTTAGATAAAGGGCATTTGGAGTTTTCTGGGAGAAACGCCTTCTTTATTGAGGGTTTCTCATCTCCTTCATTAGCATCTAGCTTGTACCTTTCATTTGCTTTAGTTTTCAGGCTGGAGATTGCATTCAGTTGGATTCTACGCTTGAAATTGTCAGTTTTCATCATTCTTGGCTGGCAAACTGGACTAATTTCTTATTAAAATAATTTGGAGCATTTCGAGTATGTTTGAAATTTGTAATCTCTTTGTTTCAGTTATTTAATACCTTCTACACTTCCATTTGGTAAATTTAAGCTCAGTTCTGAGTTTTATGAGATTTTATATGCTGCGCCCCTTCTACTTCTCTCTAGAAACTTTCTTAAAAAACTAAAAAAGAACGCAAAAAGATAATCAAAACAATAGGGGTTTGAGAGGAGCCAGTTGGGCTCATCACAACAGCCTTCATTGTTTGGGCTCAAGTAACAACCAATACTTTGTTGTGCCTCTCTATATCTATCATGTTGATGTTGGCCTTTTTCTTTGGACATTCAATGTCTTCATGGTCTCCATGTCCACACCATTTGCATAGTAATCGCATTTTGTTCTAGTTTCTATGGCAATCTCTTGCAAAATTTCCCCATTCATCGTATTGTTGACATTGTATAATGGGACAACCTTTGGAGTCATACTCTATTTGACCCCAACATCCCCTTCTTTGATTTTGATAGTCACCCAAAGATGTGTTCATGTTATTTTGTGTCTTTGGTGGAGTGGACCACTCTCCTTGTGTGAAAAGTACTTTTGTGCTTCTACTCTTCAAATTGTTTGTGCACTCTTTAATTGAATGATCTGTAACCTAGAAGATATCATAAAACAATTTCTTGGGACAATTAGTTTTGATGTGATCTCCACCTTTGCAATTAGTAAATCGTAGTTCTTTGGGTTCTTTATTGGTTTCTTTCTTCGGCTTTTATTCCTTCATCATTTAAAGTGTATCCCTCCTTAGTGCTTGTACTATATTCCTGACTCACTATTGCTACTTCCGTTTGAACTATCATCTTCATTAATTTTTCTTTGGGTCGAGAGGACATTTTATTGTTTCTTTCTATATCCATTGCCTATTTTATGCTTCCATATACAATGAGGGTAGTACACCTTTTTTTAATGAAGGAATAAGTCATTCAGTAAACCATCTTTTCTTTAAATTGTCAGCATGCTCCATTTCTAATTTCACAAGTAATTCTTTGATCCTACGATTATAAGCTGTTATATTTTTGTGCTTACCTTGTTTTGTGTTATATATTTATGCTATGATTTTGTTGTCATCTCAAAGCAATTTGAATTATTCTTTAAAGGCCTTCTTTAATTTCTCCAATGTATTTTTTGGAAGTTGGTTTAGTCTTTGTATACTAGTCAATTACTAGACCTTATAGAGTTTTTGGAAAAGACCATAGCCAATATACTCTATTGTCTTGGCCATTTTGTGTCCAAATCATTTCACAGGTCTTGCAATGCCTTATTGGATCCTCTTATTCATTATATGTAAACTTAGGCAGCTTTTGCCTTTCTACATTAAGGCCTGATGGTGGAGACACCATAGTTTTGTTATGATGCAAACCTAGTGCTTGGAACCTACTTGTTTGAGAGTTTTGATTCAGACGTTTTGATGCTCCTTTGACACTCATAACCACGTGAGAATTCCCTATTTTTCTTATAGCTTTAGCATTCCACACACTTGTTTCATCTTTAGGTTCCCTTTTGTGCCCTCTGATCCTTAGCCCTAGAGTTTTTGGCTTGATTTCATCGTCTATTAGCAACTCTTGTTTGTGGAGTTTGTCTCCCAACAAAGACTTTTCTTCTATGCTCCACGGAGTTTTGGGGACGGGGATGGCAGGGGACGTGTTTCTAGTACGGGGGTACTTTTGGGCCATGTTTTAGGGGATGGTAGGGGATGATTGTTAAAAAAATAAGGAAAATTTTAAAAATATAGAGAAATTTCAAATATTCATATCATAACATTGATAAAGCATTCACCATAGACATTGTAGAAGATTAATACATAACATTAGACTTGAATTGAGATTTCACATGAGAATTGACAAACAAATTAAACAAATTCAAATGCTTTCATTGTGAATGTACATACATATATAAGAATCATAAAAAAATATGCAAAGGCTCCAAGTTTCAAGTATAAAATGACAAAAACATAGAAAATATACGACTCCAAGTTAAATGGGCCTTTTGCATAGGTTTTGAGGACTTTACAAGACACTCAAATGGGTTTGAAGTTGTTGGCCTTGTTACACTCCCACTGCCTGAAGAACCCCCAATGGATGCCATACTTCTATGAGTTCTACTTCTATGTCTACTTCTTTTATGCATTTGTACCTCAACTTCCTCACTATCATTACTAGTAATCTCACTACTGCTCATGATTTTTTTTGGCTAAGAATTGAAAAGAGAGCTGCAAGTTCAAATAAAGGAAAAAATAAACTCACAATGCCCTTCCTACGTGATAAAAAAAGTTGAAAAAATGGAAAACAAATTGAAAAATCAAAAAAAAAATGTAAAATGAAGAATAAGTCAAGTAGGTTTGGGTTTTGTTTAAAGGGGTGGGGAGTTCTTGTGGGCCCATACATCCCCTTTTTTTTAATTTAAAAATGTGTTTTTTTACAAAAAAATAAAGTAAGATGTTGCTGGGCCATAGGGGATGGCTAGCAGTCCCTGGGATGGTTAGGGGACGTCCTGGCCGTACCGGGTATTGCTAGCCGTCCCCTAAGTCTCCTGAATCTGCAAAAAACGTCCCCTGGAAGTTTCAGAAACTTTATGTGAAAAAAGGGATGGCAAGGGGACGTTTCTTGGCCGTCCCCGTTTCATCCTTGGTATGGATATGAGCCAAAAAAGGCAGGGGACACGTCCCCGTGGAGCATAGCTTTTCTTGTGAGGTTGTATGGATTCTTTGTACCAAAGTTGGTTTGCAAGGTCAACCCACACTTTGTCTGGTAATGGAAGGTGCCTTGCTATTGCTACCCACTCTTCCTTCATGTGGTTATTTGTAGCAGTTTGAGTATTTTGATACCTTTTCTTCTAACTATGACTTTTATTTGCACATTCCATCTTCAACTCATGTTTTGACTTCGTCTCATGTTTCGACTCCAACTTCTGCTTTAGGACAGATTCAGCTTCAGGTTTGCACTATTGAAGTCTCTTAAGCAAGTTCACGTAGTCTTCTTCTCTGCTCCCTTTGCTCTATGAGCCTTAGAGATCATCTAATTGTCTTGACCATGTTGTGGTCGTTTATCTTTATTAGTGGATATCTTATATCAAACCTTATTTCTTTTAAGGCAACAACACCAAATGTTTACTCTTCTAACAAAACCAATACTTGAAATAATGAACAAATAGAGTAGTAAAATATATCTTTATTCACACATGAAGTTCTTGTTGAAGTAGACCAAAGATAAGCATATAAGGATTAGACTTCGTTTCTTGACTATGCAAAGTTAATTTAAAGAGCCTGACAATTGCCAAGTAGAACACAACCGCCTGCCAATTGACTCCTTTAACTACCCAAAAACTGACAAACAATTAATACATAGTCAAATACAACCATATTAACAAAACACAATTAGACATTGTATGCTAACTACAAACCCTATTATTATAGGGTAAGGATAAATTAATGATATTTAATAAATATCAAATATTGGGATTAGAGAATTAAAATTTTAACAAGAGGGGGTGCTTGGCACAACTAGCCAAGAAATGGGCCAGTAGTGCCTTTGGATAAGAAGTAGGAGCGAGTGGATAGGGCTAGGGATGGCTGAGGGGTAGGATTGTTACGATTGTATATGAGAACATTTTTATAATGAGTATTAGCAGAAAAATCTAATATTGATGTTAATTGAATATTTTAACATAAAATAACTTCATATAGGATATAAAAACAAATTTATTTTAGTCTTTTATTGAATTAAGTTTAAATTTATCTTTGAGTGTCAATGAAATATCACTAGTTATTTATATAATTATATTTAAAACTTGAATGTGATTATTGTGTACATCTCACTTGTATCCTATTATGCATTTTCATGTGGTTCTAGGAGTCTGGTTTGTTGCTGTATCAAATCCAACTATCCTAGCTCTTGCGTGAATCTAGATGATGTGCAACTCCAGTTTTGGGAGATCAGCGATGACATTTTTGACAGCATGTGATTCTATAGTTATATGTATTTTCATGATGAAATATATTTGTAAACATTTGGGATATAGTAACAGTGATATATATTTCTTCTTTAGTAATGAAAATCTCCTTTTTACATCTTATATTTGTGTTAAGAAAATGTATGTTCATTGTCTTTTGACATATATGTAAGTGTACTTTTTTATGAGTTCTGTATCCAGTTGTATCCATACTTGGGGGCCTTTAAAATTAGCCATATCCTATACCATATCCATATCCATGCAACTATGGCAGAATCTAATCCATAAGTGTTACAGGCATCTGAGACACAATGATAGACTGAATATATTCAATATTCTTTGTTATACTAGCACACTTATTCCAGTTGGCAGACGGTTGTGTTCTACTTCAACAGTTGGGAAGGGTCTGTCAATAAGGGTTGAACTAGCACACTTATTCCACGCCATTTTCCCATGGAGATTATCAGATATTGTATTGGCTCTTTCATGTTGGTTGATGAAGATGTAGCCCATCACATTCTAATACAGAGTAGCATCGATCTTTGCCTCAATTTGTGATTTCCATCAGCGTCATCTTCTCTGACAATGGGCTGTTCTCTCTCATGTTTATTTATTATATGTTTTCCGCACTCACGGTTACTTATAAATTATAATATCTGTAATGGAATGATATCTTTTGACTTTTCCAAGTTTCTGACGTGTTCACGGTTTACCTGTTTTGGGTTCACCCCCACAAGTTGTAGTCTTTTTATTGTGGTGCTTTAAATGTTGCAGCTTCTTGTGTCTTGGAGATGAAATTGTTCCTTTTTGGCTCCCTTGTATTGTTGTTGTTGGTTTTACTTTTGAGTCTCTTTGCTGTTTTTGGTCATTCTTGGACAATTATCATAATTCCTTTCTCATACACAGCCTCAATACCTCACCTTCAAATGTTAATACATTAGAATAATTACTTAGTGACTCACCTAACCAGACTTCATGGAATGATCAGAGAATCAGTTGCGTGTTTTCTGATTACAAAATCAATTGAAGTGATATATTAAACCATCTTCTTCACACGGTATTGATGGTGTTGTCCCAAGACAAGCATGTGACATAATTTACCATGCAGCGGTACAGTATACAATCAGATTTATGTAGAATCAACTAATAATACAATGTACAATGGAATCAAGTTCTTGTAGGCATCAACTGTCTACCTGGTTTGGTCAATCCATCAGCCTCAGTAGCTACAATAAAACTAGAGTCCAACAACTGGCCTAAGTTCATTTATCTGCCTGTGTTAGAGCATCTTTTATTACAATTTCAGCACCTTTATCTCTGCTATTACAATGTGCGACACGATGCATATGCGACTTTCTCGATAGATGATCACGACCATCTCCATGGAACCAACCGTCCGACTAAGGACACGTCTCTTGAGAGGACGTGTCTCCATACTTGAAGACACGTCCGCTCAAGGGACGTGTTCCTTTGAGCGCACGGGTTTCAGATCTAAGGAACACGCCTCTTGAGAGGACGTGTCTCCTCACTTGGAGACACGTCTGCTCAAGGGACGTGTTCTTTGAGCAGCGAGTTCCAGAATCTCTGATAACCATTCATGTTTAACAGATTAACAAATACGCGTCATCAAACATGGAGTATATGATCACCATTTATATGAGTTCGATTTTATACATGCATTATAAAGTCGATTACTTATTGCCAGAAATATATACAGATCAAATAGATCTAATACAACAATGATGATGCTTCCAGCAATCATTGTTCATATCAGACCGCCACTATGGTATCACACTTTGTCTTCAACTGTCTCTTTCTGCCTTTTTGAAGTATCCCCTGTATTAAATTTTCCTGATTTATGTGAGCTGACTCTGTCAAAATATTATTGTTATCACAGTCAATTGGTTGTGATTCAGGATTGCTAGGTTAAATCATAGTGCATTCAGGTCTTAATCAAACTCAGAAATTCCAATCAGTGAAATCACAACTTCTGAGAAATCATCATTTATATTCAACACAATTCAGTTACAGTGTTTGCACACCCACTTACAGAGACATTGACAGGTGTTGTCTTCAGATCTGGCAAGTATGATGCTGAGAATAGCTTTAGACCAAAAACAATTGCAATACTCTTGTAGGATGATGGTGCTTTTAGGAGAAAACACTGCAGAATTAAAACGCCTCCCCAATTGATGAATATGAAGTCGCAGTATGCTTCAGACGCCTAGGGAAGATGTAAGGGGTCTCCTGTGCGTAAGGCCTTGAATGACCAGATCGCTAGTGCAGATCTACGAAAAATCTCAATCTGTATTTAACCCTTGCTGGTGCCACCGACACTCAACAACTTGCCTCTAATTCGCGACCTCTGGAAGCGTGCAGCAGAGTGAGTTTCGGCTTTGTGGCTGTTAAACTGCAATCTAAAAATCAAGGTCTTTTCGCACGGAAATTGCAGAATAAATCAATCCTTGCAGGTAGTTATGGCGTTTGTAATCTTCTGAGCAGCGACTGGGCTTGTTTGAGTTTCCTTCCTTCTCCTTCGCCACCACAGACTTGGAATAAACAATTTCAAATAAGCTCGACTCAATTCCCTGATTGGAGATTGCACCAAAGACCGGTGAGGTTTGCGTCCCACCTGTCCAGCTGGCTTGAGGGTTTCATCCCAAGCGCAGGCATTAAGTAAATTGCAATGACTGAAATAAAAAACTGGATGTCCCAAAATGTTCCACCAAACAGACATATATACCTTTTTGTGGGCGCCTGAAAGGCTAGGTCGGCCCAGGAGTAATTATTAAATAATAATAATGATTATTATTAAAATAATAATAGTAATTATTATTAAAAGATAATAATATTTATTATTAAAATAATAATTATTATAATATTACTATCTTATTGTTCTAGTGTTTATAAACACTTTTATTTAATTAAAAATGTTACCATATACCTCCTGTGTGGAGTGGACATGACATTTTTGCCATTTGAGAACTTCTGATTTGCTGTAACTAGTGGTAATTTTAAGTTCCATTGACCCTCTTTGGCCGTTCATAAACATTTATATAATTCTGTTTTTCTTTCGGTTTTCTTTTCTTGAAACCATTCTTTTATGCATTGACTAAATGTGGCTTAAAACAGACTCTAGGGTTGTTTAGAATCTACTGCTATTTATGACTAGAATCAAAGAATTTGCATGTTCTTCCATCTGACCAATACTATGCTTCATACGGATGTACAGCATAAATTAAACTGATTGCTTAACTTTCTTCTGATTTGGAATGTCTTTTTGCTGTTATGTATTGAAGTTACTATTCAGGATGCTTAATTGTTGAATTGGTATCAGGAGTTCAAAAGAGTCGGAAGGAGGATCATGTGTCAGAAAGATTTGTGTGTGTAATATAATTTAACAAGTTGTTTGACAGTAAGATAAGTGTGGGGATATTTACTTCTGTATTTTATAACCTTACATCAAAGTGTTCATTTTTCTAAACATGATCAGTTTTAAGCAACTAAAGTCAAAAAGCATTTGAACCCTTTGATCAAGCTAAATGACATGCTCATCATTCTGATCAGGAACCTATGAAGTATGAACTAGGTTATTATGCCATAAATCACATCATAGATATCCTCTTCCCATGAGTAATCATGTCAACTTTCAAGAAACCTACAACCTAGCAGCCGAACAACACATGAACTTATAGGATGCAAATACATGTCAAACTGTTCAGCTTTCTCAAAATGTGAATTTCACATATTCTTCTTGGGAAATGAAATTCTATCCATTGGATCTTGGATTAGAAGACAGCAGATAAAGTTTCTGTCATGTTTACTCTAGCTCTCTTTTTTACTGATTATTGAAATAAATTGCGTTGGACAGTTATTTAATTGGGTATTTGATGTTTTCAGATAGAGTGTTTGGGCCTGCAACTACCACACGGCATGTGTATGATGTAGCTGCACAACATGTTGTTGGTGGTGCAATGGAGGGTGTAAATGGTAAGGAACAATGCATTCTCTTTTTATGAGTATCCAAGAATTGCAAATCAAATTCTAAAAGCTTCTAGAAAATTTATAATGTTACGTCGTAAAACGTAGCGTGCTGTCAGTAAATTAATAAATTGTGATTTTCTTGCCTATTAAGTGCATACAGCTAACTATGTGCTAAAGTTGATGGAAGTTATATATTTTGTATAGGATAGCACAATTGCATTTAGTATGTGATGAAAAATTATTTTAATTAATTTAAAAGAGAAAGGAAGAGATTATATTGGTACTCATGGATTACTAAAATGGTCAATGAGACAAAAAATTTGAAAGTAACAATAATAGCTGTAAGAGGATAATGATTTTCTTTCTTTGCTTTATTATGTTACTAGTTGAGTACCATTCTATCCTACCTGATTGATTGATGCTCCAAATTTTGAACTGGCTCTTATAAATTGCATCCAATTTTTGATGGAGGGGCATTAATCACATGCCTTAGCGAGTGTATTTTTGATTCTTACTCCCCTGAGTGATTTTGTTTGGACTTTATCCTGCCTACAGTGTGCTCTGACACATCCCAAGATCACTTTGGCCTTTATCATTCAAGTGTTCCATTGTAGCTTGTCATCCGATATTGTATCACAAATGATCAATCTTATTATATTTTTTTACAATGATTAAACACATCTTATTCAGATCCACCACATCCCATTACCCAATAGGGGCTTTTGCAACTTGGGTTCCTACCTCACAAATTTAGGATGTTTGTGCCATATAACTTTATGATGTCTTTACAAAATTTAGGACAGAGACATAATCTTTAGTGCCATTGTGACATCTGGGCATTACACTGCAGAATATAATGCAAGAAGAATTGCTATTTAACATGGCAAAAAACAATAACAGTAAGAGAAAATAGGTATTTCAATAGCCCATGTGACAAATCTATAACAAAATCTTTCATCAGTCTTATAGATGTTTATTAAAAAATTATGAAATAAAATCATTAATGATTAAAGCTATAATTAATGAGGTGGATGGCAATATACCACTCCATAACAGGAAAAATTGTAGTCTAAAACTTAAAGGCTTTTGCTTGTCAGAGTATGTTGTATGCTTGGGCAGACCATTATTTAATTTTTATCAATGAAATGAAACGTCAATGTTGGAGTAGTTTGTGGTAAAGATGTTTCATCATTGTTCAATGTTAGCATGCTCTTGTGTTTGACATGATGAAGATGTAAAGGATATGTATTATTTGAGAAAATATTTGTTTATGGATTTTATTCATTTTAAGGGTTTTATTCCTTCTTGGATCGGATTCTTCAGTTGTTAAATAGGAAAGCAGACCAAAAAAATGGATGCAACAGTTTTTGTACTTGAATTTCCTAGATTTAAATGTATTGAGCTTTTCTAGAAAATAACAAGTGCTGCTGCTATAGCTGTTGCAATGGCTTTGCCGTTGTGCCAAAAGATCAACCCATTAACGCCCGATACAAATGCTAGATTTATACAAGATCCATGGGAGGCGGTTAAGCCATGTCATGAATCCAGAGCGGGCTGGATATGCACCAACCTATCCAAGGGGACGAAGGCACCAACCTTCAGAAAGCACCAACTTTCCAACAATCCCCCTCTAGCGCGATTGCGGGATTTGATCCCGTGGCCTCGCTCTGATACCAATTGTTGCAATGGCTTTGCCATTACGCCAAAAGATCGACCTGTTAACATCTGATACCAACGCTAGATTTATACAAGATCCATGGGAGGCGGTTAAGCCATGCCATGAATCTGCAGTGGGCTGGACAGGCACCAACCTATCCAAGGGGACGAAGGCACCAACCTTCAGAAAGCACCAACTTTCCAACAATAGCCTCTTTAGACAGAAAGTTAGATATTCAGGTGAAGATTGTAGTAGGCATACATTAAATATATTTGTTTGATGAATGACTGAGTATGATACCCATCCAAAAAGGAACGTACTGTTTTGTTGTAATTTGTAGAAGGTGCTATGTACTTATTTCATCTACCATGCCAACTTGAGCAAAAAGAAATGGATAAAGTAGGAAAGCAGATCTTGGAAATTTTGGAGCATGCCCTTGCCTGATCTTCAAATTTTCTATTAGATTTTGAACTTTTTTGGTTGCATAGCAAGATCTCTGAGAATGCTTCAGCAAAGAAACACTCAATTAGGTGATCATTAAGCATAACAAACCTATTCCTTGGATTGATGGCCTTTTGTATATTGTGAATGGTGCCACCGACTTCTTGGAAATAGATTTAAGTTGGCAGTTTGCTGTTATTAGATATTCATATCTTGTAGAACTTGTGATGGTTATGATTAGCTTTGTAGTGATGATGATGAGGTGAACATGTGTTCCAACCATGTTTTATGAAGAGTATGAATAACATATTCAACTTTCATCTTGGTAAGGCTGCCCCATTGATTTTTGATTTCCAACTAGAGTAAAAAGGGTGATTGTAAATGGCATTAATGAACCTCAGAGGACAGACACTATATTCAATTGATTAAAATGCTACTTAAGGAAGTGGTAGATGGTAGATACATTCTACATATTTCTAAGAAAATTAAGGGACAAACTTATATATTTCTTGGAATTAAAAAGCTTTAATTGAAAGTTGTTTTTATTAATTTATAGGATTGTAGATTCTTTCCTAGTTAATATGGATTGACAAGATAATCACAATGCTACTTGTAGCGTAAGTAAAGTAGAATGAATATATTGAGAACAATAAGCTATATTACTGCTACTAGGACTTGAAAACACCATTTAAAATCAATGTAATTATTATAAATCAAATAGTTGTATATATATGGGTTATCCAATATATTGGAAGTGAAAAGAAAACACAATATTAAGCCAATCTTCATCACAAAATGAGATTAATTGAGCCTATAAATGAAATGAAATGAAATTATATTAATGTCCATAGATGACCAAAAGTAGGTCAATGTGACTAGAGGATACAAAAATTAACAATTGAAAGCTCTAGGAAGGGAGAACCCTAGAAGCAAAATAATAAAAATGCAGTAGACAAATTTAAGCATCATGCTACTAACAAATACTCAATAGCAATGAAGGGTGAACAAGAGCTCCAAAAGCATGTGTCAATGAAGATTGGAAGGAAATCTCATTGAATATCTTTGTCTATGCCTATGTTTGAAGCGTAGGAGTTGTTTGAGCCATTATCGGTCACTTTGAAAGATTTGATAATTCTCCCTGGGTAGTATCTAAAGATTAGAGAGGCCGGTTTGGGAGATCCTAGGAGTGAGCAAAGTTAATCCTTCAGAAACTCCTCTAACATCCAAGGCCGGTGTAGCTCCCGTAGTAGAAAACAAACTCATAATATGAGTTTGCCCTTGTGTTTTGGGGGTGGCTAGTAAGTAATAGATCCTTGTTGTAGAACAGGATTGAGTCACTCCAATGGGAAGGAGTAGAGCCATGATGCTAAGAGAGAGCAAGTTGGGGAATCTGAGTAACTTGAGTAGTAATGGCACATTGAGAGAAGTGCTGCCTAACTAATCTACCAACTCTAATATGTGAAGTATTGGTATCCAAAGGGCGTTTTGTGTTTCTTGTCGCCTAGTTGGGCTAGAAAAAAGAGGTGTAAAAGGGCTTGTCATTGCTAGTTTGAATATCTAAAGAAAGTAGATAAGGTGTTGTTTGAGTCCCTATAGAGGCAATGGTATCTTTCTATGATCTCATACTAAATGTGGATTTGAGAATGAAGTGTTCCTCTCTCTTCATCTCTTGAAGGGAGCAAAGACGGTAGATCTAGTTTTGATAGAGGATTTGATGATTAGTTTCAACCCATTACTGGTGAGAGCACACTCACATTTGGTCAAGGGGAATTCTCATGCCATGGAATTGGTGGCATTGGAGATAGTTAGGGCGATGAATAATACCATCCACCAATTGTTAGAAATGCTTGATGGTAAAAGCCAACTTGGGGTTAATTGACTCTATGGGGGGGGGGGGCATGTGGTCTATATATATTGTTTGTAGATGTCCTCTTCGACAGCTCTAGTGATTAAGTCCTTCATGGGAAGAAGTTGGAGAGGTGGGCATCTAGGGAGTACATGAAAGGGGATATGCCTATAAATAGAGATGCCAATAGAAAGAAGCAACCTAGTCGCGGAGTAACAACAATGTCGGTGTCTAGTGGGGACAAATGAAGCAGTCTTTTTTGAAGAGCAAAGTGCTAAGTGTTGATATCTACCATGACTAGAAGTTGAGGTGCCCGTGAATTTGAGTCAATGGATGTAGAAAGTAAGCTTGCAGGTGTAGTAGTTGGATGGCGAATTCAGCTAGGATGATGCCAAAAAAATTCTTTTTCATGTCAAGGCATAAGGAAACTGCTTGAAATAGGATATTACCTTCAAGAATCAAATTAAGTTTGTCATAGAGGCAAGAGAGAACTGCGGTTCTTAATTTAAGATGTTGTATGAGTTGTATGATAGTCCTTAGCAGAGTCATGTTGGATGGTATCACTCTTACAAAGAAACAAACTGCCTATTGGATTGCCATGAGGTTTGGAATGGCATAGTATGCAGAGGCTTGTGAAGGTTGCCAAGTGAATAAACAAAAGAGAGACAAGCCAACTATAATACATACATCATTGACAGTTCAGTGTGGGAAGGAGGGAAGCATTTCCATGGACTTTTATCATTTATTTTTCTAAGACTAAAACATGAGATGATCAAATAGATGGTTGTTGATTTTAGACAATTAACTTTTAATGCAATTGAGTAATAAATCCTATAGTTTTTCTGCTTTTAATAATATTATTATAAATTCAAATAGTCAGACAAAGGCAGCTAGTCAGAATGAAAATGTTAGTCTCTCTTTTCTAAAGCAGTGAAGCTGCAGATGTTCTTCACCTTTTGTGTCAATAGACACAACTGAAGTCATGGGAATGGAAGTGGGCTGAAGGAGTAATTCTTCTTTATTAGAATAGTATCTATTTGCACATATCAATACATGGGTTTAAACATGCAATTGTATTTGAAGTCGATTTCTTGGTAAGATGTTTCAACTACATTCATATAGAGTAGCAACAGTATCTATTCACTGTGAGTTGTTGGAGAATTACATCATTTATGCATGGATTTAAATTTTTTTGGTAATCTTAAATTTCTGCATCAATGTGTGATAGTTTAGTTTTTGAATATTTTTTAATTTTTATAATCATTTATGTTAAAGTGATGAAGCTGCGCATTAAAGAAAACTTAAACATTAATTTTTCTATTTCAAATAAAAAAAATCCAGTAAGGGGATAGATATTTGTATACTTTTTATTTTTACATGACTAAAACTCCTAATTATTCCAATTCCTAAAAAAGCTCATACTGATGGTTTTCCAGGGCTCTTTTGCAGGCACGGTGTTTGCATATGGTGTGACAAGTAGTGGCAAGACCCATACAATGCATGTAAGAATAAGCTCTGCTCTTAGTAGCTTGATTATAGAATTTTTTCTGTAATTACTAATTTTAGAAGCAGAATTGACAAGCTCTTTGCTTTTGCCTTTCCTGGTTACAATCTGTAATACAGTAATACTTGATTGGGAATGTGTTTAATTTTTTGTAGGGTTGTCTCAATATATTTGAATGTTGAATCCATGTTTCATGTTTGTATATCTAGGCATCATTTTATATTTGTTACAAGATAAGGCCTACTTTTTCTTGTTATAAGTATATGGATATTTAATGTCTCAAATCCACTAGTCATAAGTTTATAATATAATTTGCTTCAGTTCTGAATATATGCAACACCAGCTAAATTCTTTTTGGCTGAATTTTGTTCATGTTTCTTTTAGAATTTTACTGCAAAATTGCATGACTTACTGGGTGAATGCCTCTCATTTCCTACCTCAAGTGTCCATTGCCATATTCTAGTCATCCTTCTTATGCGTGGTCTTGTTACCAGAGAATATAACACCCAAGTTGATATTCAAGGATAACTATACACATCTCTAGTGCCACTTTAACATCACCGGATTGTACAAATGTTACAAAGGTTAATGCCACATGCTGCTTTTCATCTTATTTGTTTGATATTGTGGACGCTCTTCTAGGAGGTGCAACCTCTGAGAA